>APFE031007549.1:7447-34952 GCA_000404065.3 Pinus taeda | reverse complement strand
CTCATGAGCGACCCAACTTTGGGACCTGCCCTCATGGCATCGTGATCTTCAAGGCGAAGGTGTTTCAACTCTTCCAACCCAAGTCACGGCGGCAGTGCTAGTGGGTGAGATCAGGGACTCTGTCCCACCCCTCCCATGTAGTTCCATCCACCTGTACAACCCCATCACCCATATGTGAGTCATTCGGCCAAGCAACTCATCTATGCCTGCAACCATTAACATATCATCATAATATAGATAGCCATATAAAGCAGGTTTCAAAATCAATTAGAATTTCAAAGATAAAATAATATAAATTTTCATCAAAATAGGTGTCGTCAACTCGTCATGTGCGAGTGCCTCTGGTGGTTTTCCTTCCATACTCAATAATAGTCAGTAACCAGGTTTTTCAGTGTTAGTCATTGTCATAATAGCATTAATTACCATCACCTTGTCATTCACATCACCGTTCATTGTGAACCAGAACTAATGTAAGTAGCTAACATAGGGGATACCTCCATCATGGCTAGCATCATCATAACCTTAATGGAACCATACATATAGATCAAGGTTATCATCATTATAACATCAATAGAAACATGTCTATCCTTTACTACTATCACCATCATGATATCAATAGAGAATACACATAACCCTTAATTATATCGTAATCATAGTATTAATAGAGAACATACATAACCATCACATTCACTGATAATAGAGTCACGTTTCTGGATTTTCAGCCTGAGTTACTCATAGCCTAAAGTATGCAAGGTAATGTCATATTAGAGTCAGGAAACTAGGGTGGGCACTACAGAACCAACATCTCTTTATTATTCTTCATTCAAGGTTACCGACTCAACACTGCCATGCGCACTCAGCTGCAGGGGTACGCGCACTCAGCTGCAGACTCTACTAGGCCTCTGTGCACTCAGCTGCAGAGCCTCTTCCTACTACTACGACCCAATACACTTAGACTCTTACTCTATCCTCTATCTTTGCTCCTTTTTTTCTTAGCTACCTTCTTTACAACTTAGAGCCTCGCTCTATTTATACAATCCCATGGTCCACGGACCATGGGTAGGCCGACATGACATTACATTACCTTACAACACTTAGGGCAGACAACCTTATGACTTAACCTATACTTCACGCTCCGCATCTACAATTTGTGAAGTTTTATAGTACATTTGACCAAAACATGTTGTGGGGGGGATTCCATACCCAACAGGCCCCCAACAAAATCATCGTGACTCGTCTCCGAGTCACTCTGATGGTGTGGTGATCTTGGCGCGAAGCCCCTCCAACTGGTCCCATATTGCTCGGAGGTCCGTAGTGCACTGTTTTGCGGTTTGTTGGACCTATTGCATGTGCTCTTCCAATGCTTCTTTGTGAGGATCGAATCCCTACCTTAACACGTAGAGCTCCTGCATCTGTGCGAGCTTGCTATCGATATCTGCCATAATGGTGAAGGCCTCATCAATCCATGGCTGGATGCGCTTTGAGAAGAGCCTCTTTCTATCTTGCGACATCCACCTGCTCTTTCAGGGCCCTTGCTTGATGCATCTTTGTGAGCCATTGAGTGACAATGATTGTCGGCACAGTTCCCCTTACATTGTCGTACTGCTCCTGGAGCTTGCGCGCCTATGTTTCCAAGCGTTGTATGTTGGGGTCCTCCTACAAGGATGTGAGGACTCCAAAGGCTTGGTCCAACATACCAGTACAATGTTGTATTGCTCGTCCAATTTCTTCCAACCCTGTTTGGATAGCGCTAACGCGCTACTCTTTAACTGTAGAAATTTTATGAATAATATGACACTTATTCAACTGAGATTATCCTGATTATACACTATTGTGGAATGCATGCATAATACATAATCTCATCTACCATTGATCATCAATTTGCGAAAGCAGAAACAATTTCATGCGAATATAGAAGCATCAATCACACATATCAACACAGTATGTACCCGGGGAAAGCATAAAGCTGAAAACCCCACAACTATCTATATATCATATTGATTGAGAACATGTAATATAACATCGTACAATATTCCTCGCAAGTACTCAATACTATCTCCACCTGTTACACACAAACTAGCTTAGATCTGAATCAATCGCTGGCTCAAATCTCCTCCGCTGCTTGCCTGCCTCCACTGCGCAATCCTGCATAGAGAATGGATGAACCATTCACGTGTTTCCCTTGTGTAACACTACACAATCCTCACTGGCAACTCAATCCCACTGATTGTGCAAATCACATGCACAACTATAGTCACAACTGACAGCTGTCTTGCCCTTTCACTCATCTCTAACACCTGTCTCCACTGAATTGTCCATGCACTGAGTTAATTGATGTATTCTTCAGTTGCTTTATGAGTTAATAATTAGTGAATTAATTAATAACTAATTCACACCACTCAACATTATTCTATTTTCCAGTTAGACTAACTACAACTAGTTCAACTAAGTAAAACTGAACACAACTCCATCAACTCCTGATCCAACTCCACAGAACTCAATCACTAAAGTCCTAACTAAAGTCCTCCATGAAATAGCTCAAGTTAACCAATAGGAACCACGTATTTCCTTCTGGCAGCTGCATGTGCCACATCCGTAGTCAAACTGAAGTGCTCCAAGAGAATAAGATAATGTTTATAGTCCAAATATTATTAAGGGCTAATAATATTCGACTGTTCTATATTTAGACTGACAGTGCCTCCATTGTTGTCTAAAAATAGAAGTCCATCTATTTTTACCAACATGACCAATCATCCATAAACAACATCCTGCAACTCATAGACCATGATCCATATGTCTAAAAATAGACTTGCGCCAAAAATAGCTGCAGGCCCACTTAGTGAAGGTGACTTCTTTCCACTAAGGCTCCATCATCTTGTTGCATTCTCACCACTCCCTCTCAACCAGATATGGATTTTCAGCAACCCCTATCCTGTCTCGTGGTACTCGCATTTGTCTTGGTGAGCACCTTCGTAAGATATCAGCATCCTAATCGTCGTGGGAATTTTTGAAAGTAACATGATTTTCGTTTGCACACAATCTCTGATATGATGGTACCTGATTGTCATGTGTTTGGATCTATCATGAAATACAGGATTAGCCGAGAGTTTAATGCAACTCTAGTTATCACAGTAAATCACAGTAGGATCCAAATGAGACCCGAACAACCCGACCAGGATCTTCCTCATCCATATAGCCTCGCATGCAGCCAAAATTGCTGCCATATACTCGGCCTCCGCGAAACTGAGTGCCACGGATCTCTGCTTCTTGTTGTACCAAGAAACTGTTATCGATCTGATACTGAAGATCCCTCCATATGTGCTCTTTCTGTTTGTTGGGCTCCCTGCCCAATCTGCATCCGTGAAGCCACATAGCTTCACCTCATCCTCCTGTCTATACCACAATCCATATCCCGATGTGCCTCTGATATAACGCAATACATGCTTGCCCGCCTTCCAGAAGAGCTTGGTAGGCTTAACCATAGCTTGTGAAAGCTGGTTAATAGCATAGCATATATCGGGTCGTGTATTGACTAGATACATAAACGACCCCACCAACTGTCGATAAACACTGGCATACACTACCTTCGCCGAAGTAGCATCCTCCTTCCTCCAACCTACAGGAAGAGGAGTATCAACAGGCTTGCAGCCATGCATGTTGAACTTCTCCAGTATCTCCCGAGCATACTTACCCTGATAAACAAATAGTCCATCACTACGCTGCCAAATTTCCAATCCCAGGAAATAATGAAGGAGGCCCAAGTCCTTCATCTCAAACTCCCGAGCAAGATCCTCCTTGCATGAAAGTATCAACAACTCATCTCCCGTTAAAATCAAATCATCTACATACAGTACAATGATAAGCAACTTACCCTCCACACAATTCTGTATAGGTTAGGATCCACCTCACTCTTGGAGAATTCAAGTCCGGTGAAATATCTGTCTATCCGTGTGTGCCAGCACGGAGTGCTTGTTTTCAACCCAACAACGCCACTCTTGAGCCTGCACACATGCGACTCGCTGCTGAAGATCTCGAGACCTTCTGGCTGCTCTATGTACACTTTCCTCCTCAATACTCTTTGAGGACGAGTCTTTCACATCCATCTGATGGAATTTCCATTCCCATCTGCGCTGAGAGGCCAGGAATCGTCTGTATGAAGAATACCTTGCGACAGGTGCAAAGGTCTCCTCATAATCGATCCCCTCTATCTGTGAGAAGCCTCGAGCAACAAATCTTGCCTTGTACTTCTCCACACTCCTGTCAGCTGCCTACTTCACTTTGTAGATCCATCTCGAACCCACCACTGATTTCCCTTCCGGTGTTGGGACAATCTCCCATGCACTGTTTCTGACAATGGAATCATACTCTTCTGCCATGGCGTCTACCCATGTGGGTTCCTCCACATCTTCCTCGAAAGAGGATGGATCCGTCACGACACATTTTCTCACAAGAGCCATGTATCCAGTGTACCGATCCGGTGGCTGTCTCTACCTTCGCCCTGCTGTAGGTGGTCCTACAACCTTCTCTGCATCTTGAGCCAGTCGCTCAGCTTCTGTAGTGCGCTTTCTCCCTCTGATGGTTGGCGCTGCATGAGTGGTATCTTCCACTCCATGAACTTCCTTTTGTGGCTGATCCACGTCCTGAAGCTCATTCTTAGGAACTAATAGCTCCTCATCTGCATGCAAGTGTGGCTCCCTCTCAAGCGAACACTTCATGGCTTTCTCCTCCTGAAATTTTATATCTCGTCGCACAACAGTCTTGCGACTGTCTGGAAAATACACACGATAGTTATGGGGCGTATCAGTGTACCCCACAAATATCCCAACCTCTGCGGTTGGCTCCAACTTCTTCCTACCATCCTTCGTTACATGCATGTAAACAGGGAGAACCAAAAATCCTCAAATGGGAAATATCAGGCCTCTTACCATAATAAGCCTCCTCGGGTGTACTCATGCCAAGTATCTTGTGAGGACAACGGTTCTGCACATATACTGCAGTATTTCATGCCTCCACCCACAAGTGAAGGGGTAGGCTCTAATCATGCAACATCGTCCGTGTAGCACCCACGATCATTCTGTTCTTCTGCTCAGCAAGCCCATTCTACTATGGGTTATGGGGAGCTATGAGCTCTCTTCGAATCCCTTCTGCACTGCAGAAATCCTTGAACTCGCTAGAGATGAATTCACCACCATTGTCGCTCCTAAGAGCCTTCACCTTCTTCCCTGATTCCTTCACAACCAATGCTTTGAACTCACAGAACTTTGAGTATGTCTCGCTCTTCTTCTGCATGAAGAAGATCCAGCACTTTCGGGAGAAATCATCAACAAAGATCACGTAGTACCTGTGCTTTTCTATCGAAGCAACTGAGAAAGGTCCACACACGTCTATGTGAATTCTCTCAAGGATCGTCGTGGCATGACTATCCTTCCCGTGAAAGGTGGCTTTTACAAACTTTCCCAAAATACACCCCTTGCATTGATCTGACTGCGCAAGAGTGCCTTTAGGAAGCCCAGTATAGATCTGTTGCAGTATCTTCAAGGCTCCATGGTGAAGGTGGCCCAATCTCCGGTGCCACAGCTCGCCATCATCCCGGCTCACCACTCCTTCTGCCTTGCATGCCATTGCTGAGCAGCCATCTACATGCAACTGATAAAGGTTCTTGACTCAAACCCCTATCTTCCGGGTTTCTCCAGTTGTCTTGCTACGCAGGAAAGCCTTTCCCTTGCTGAAAACAACATCATATCCCTTGTATTCTGACATCGTCACAAAGATAAGATTCTTCTTCAATCCTGGAACATGCATCACTTCCTTCAATACGGAGGGTTTACCAGACTCCCTCTCAAAGGAAATGGTACCGATACCGGTCACACTATATCTACCATCATCGCCCATCTCGATGTGCACTCCAAGATCTTTCTCATCCAGATCAGAAAAAATAAAAAATAAAAAATAAAAAAATAATCTCGATCTCCTGTCATGTGAGAAGACGCACCACTATCCAAGAACCATACCGATCCCATCACACTTGATACCAAGCATGCGATCAGCAAAAAATCCAGCTCAAACTGCGAGGCTAAGGCCTCTCCTGCTGCAAATCCAGCAGCTTGCTTATTTTTCTTCTTCTGCAGACAATTTGTGGCATAGTGTCCGTGCTGGTGACAGTGAAAGCACTTCACCTTGGACATGTCCTGCTTCTTTCCTTTCGCACCGGAATGAGAAGCTTTCTTGTTCTTCCCCTTCTTTGCTTTGGCATCCAAAGAGCAATTTTCTTCATCAGGTGGCTTTGATGAAGATCCGTCCCTGGTATTCTGTCTGATCTCCTCTTGCACAAGATCCGACCAAAGTCTCTCCCATCCTGGCAATTTCTCCTGACCATCGATAGAGTCCTGATAGGAATGCCAACTCTTCGAAAGACGAAGTAGAGCCAAGCTCACCAAGTCCTCATCATCGATAGTCACCCCCACACTTCCCAACTCATCCCGACATTGGGTGAACTTCGTGAGATACTTGGGCATACTGTCGCCTTTCTCACACTTTATGTTTCTGAGTTTATCCTTGAGCGGCAACTTCCTCTGGTCGCTCTTACTTTGGAATAGATCTGTCAACGCTTTCCACATCAAGTATGGAGTAGCGTTTCCCTGGAGGCTGGACACAATGAGATCCCTCACGCCCTCCAACAGAATCCTTCAACACTTTGGTGTCTTCTTTTGCCAATCCGCGACTTGAGCAACATCAATAGGTTTTGGGACATCCGCATCTATGAACTCCTTCAACCCATTATCATCTAACACCGCCTCCATCCTGTCCTTCCATGCAATATAGTTCGAGCTTCCCTCAAGGGCATACTCCAACCGCAATCCGTTGAAAGACATTTCAACTTTGACACCAAGAAAACACTACTGCAAATTCGAATTCTATCAGCTCAAAACTCAACCACTTCTGATCTAAAATTCGTGAGAACGAAGTATTTCTTGTACAAAGATCGATTGTATGGGCATTCATCGGATATCTCACCTTCCAAGAGAAGGATGAATCCAGAGGCTACCTGGCCCGATTACAGACTCTGCCTGAAGAAATAAAACGTAGTCACTTCCTGAATAATAGATCCGATGATCAACTCTGCTCTGATACCATGTAGAAATTTTATGAATAATATGACACTTATTCAACCGAGATTATCCTGATTATACACTATTGCAGAATGCATGCATAATACATAATCTCATCTACCATTGATCATCAATTTGCGAAAGAAAAAACAATTTCATGCGAATATAGAAGCATCAATCACACATATCAACGCAGTATGTACCCGGGGAAAGCATAAAGCTGAAAACCCCACAACTATCTGTATATCATATTGATTGAGAACATGTAACAGAACACAGTACAATACTCCTCGCAAGTACTCAGTACTATCTCCACCTATTACACACAAACTAGCTCAGATCTGAATCAATCGCTGGCTCAAATCTCCTCCACTGCTTGCCTGCCTCCACTGCGCAATCCTGCATAGAGAATGGATGAGAATGGCTGAACCATTCACGTGTTTCCCTTGTGTAACAATACGCAATCCTCATTGGCAACTCAATCCCACTGATTGTGCAAATCACATGCACAACTATAGTCACAACTGACAGCTGTCTTGCCCTTTCACTCATCTCTAACACCTGTCTCCACTGAACTGTCCATGCACTGAGTTAACTAATGTATTCTTCAGTTTCTTTATGAGTTAATAATTAGTGAATTAATTAATAATTAATTCACACCACTCAACATTAGTCTATTTTCCAGTTAGACTAACTACAACTAAGTCAAACTGAACACAACTCCATCAACTCCTGATCCAACTCCAAAGAACTCAATCACTGAAGTCATAACTGAATTCCTCCATGCAATAGCTCAAGTTAACCCATAGGAACCACGTATTTCCTTCTGGTAGCTGCATGTGCCACATCCGTAGCTCGAACTGAAGTGCTCCAAGAGCATAAGATAATGTTTATAGTCCAAATATTATTAAGGGCTAATAATATTCGACTGTTCTATATTTAGACTGACAGTACCTCCGCTGTTGTCTAAAAATAGAAGTCCATCTATTTTTACCAACATGACCAATCATCCATAAACAACATCCTGCAACTCATAGACCATGATCCATTTGTCTAAAAATAGACATAGTCTAAAAATAGACTTGCGCCAAAAATAGCCTGCAGACCCACTTAGTGAAGGCAACTTCTTTCCACTAAGCTCCATCATCTTGTTGCATCCTCAATATTAACTTCTCGGGGAGTGGAAGGTTGCGCCTTCAGCCGCAGCTCGGCAATCTGGAGATTCAACTCCAGCTGCACACGCGTTGTTTCCTCGCGCGCATTTCGGACTCCAATTGCCAAACAGTTGATCCACATTTCTGTTGATAGGTCCGTGGCGATGGACAACTCTGGGACTCACCGGCACGCTTCATCAATTGTCTGCACAGCTGTTGATTTTGTGACACTATTTCGTCATGCTGCAGGCATAGTTGTTCGATGTTGATCTTTTGCTACTCATCACCTGAATCACGTAGCCCTCCCTGGCATGGAGCTCTGATATTATTCCATCCTGCAATTGGTATAGTGTGTCTTGCAGAAGGGCAGCCAAATTAATGCCAAGTCCCTTGATCCTGCCAACCGCGGCTTTGTCGATCTCATTCTCTACTACTAGCGCCCCTTCTAGTAGCACTATGGTGTTGGCCATATTTACACGTAGCATCTGCTCCGCTGCTAATGTGCCTGCTGCACCGTAGGTGGCTACGGTTCTTTCCTGTGGGGGTCGCACCTGTAGTTCCTGCAGCTACACCCTTAGGGCCCCCAACACAGTCTGCTACTCCAACATGGCTTCTTGGAGTGCTTCCTTGGTGACCTCGCGAACCATGTCGCCAATGTCGTAGAGGTCATCTTCCATTAGCGTGATTGGGTCGATGGCCAATTTGGAGGCCTTGACCTTTTTCCGTGGACCTGATCTCTCTATGACGTGTAGCCTTTTGAGTTGGGTGGAAGTTATGCTCGGGTCCTCGCCTTCTTCTGCAAGATCTATGTCCTTTGCCTCCTGTCCTGTAGGAAATTCATGGCCCTCCTCTTGCTACGTTATTGTGGCCCCTGTTGTCTGCTCTACTATTGCTACTTCGATGGCCTTTGCCTGCTCCGCAGCTACCTTTGTTGCCTCGTAGAAGGCCCTTACCTCTATTGTTGCTTTTTCATTGCACCTCTTCTTGGCCAACTACACAATGCACAACTTTGCCTCATCCTTTCTTTTTTGTGATGTTGTCCTATCCAACTCCGCCAAATCCAGGGCGCGCCACTCAAGAGGCCATGATTATGACATTGTAAAAATTGCATCATCAGTGGAGCTGAAGGTGAGCTTGGTCCACTGCTACACTAGATCCTTTCACGCCTTGATGTAAATATTATGCATGTTTGCCTTGAAGTCTACAATGCCCTGCAGATTGTTGTGCACTGCGGAGGACAGGTGCGGCCATCTATTAATCCACATCTGGATGCTCGCCTCCATGAGCACCTAGAAGATCTTCGTATCGTGAATCCGCTTCACATCCTTGGTAGCCCAGAGTGACGAGTACTTTGTCGCCTCTGGTAAGTTGTGCTCAATGCTTGGGAACTGATTGTCCTCTAGCAGTTCTCCTGCTACCAGCAAAATGGACAAGAGAAACCACGCGTAGTGGAAGGTCTTACCCTGCTCCTGAGATTCCTTACAGTTGATCAAGAATTCCTCACAGAGGAACTCAGCCTAGTTGAATTGGACCCCCTCTGTGCATTGTTCAGCCAATGTAACTACTGGTGCTGGTACTTCATTGTCGCGGCATTTTCTCATTACCTTGCCGACCATGAGTTGGGTGGTTACGCGCACCCCTTTATCTTTGATGTTGCTGATTGCATAACCCCTCTTTTTCTTCTCGAGCTTATATTTTTTCTTCATGGCTTCCGCGAGAGCTAAATCACTTCTTTTTCCTGCTATCACCGCGAGGTCCTTTCCCTTATAGGGAAGCTGAGAAATTATGTAGAAGAGATCCGTCGTGATGGGAATAGGATCCTCCAGCCATAAGTACCCATCATGCACCAAGCAAAGTAGTTGCCTGATGACGAAAATAGTGATGGGCGCGTGGTGAAAGTGTGGTATCCACAGCAAATGAAGCAATACAGCCTTCTCCACACCGCGCAACCATTTTCACAGCTCTAATGTTGTGACTAGCCCCTCCGCGCTCTGCTTCATGAGGCTCTCTGTCTCTAAGTGTGGGAACTTCTCACTGTCCGCGAGGTCCCAATCTTCAAACTTCATTCTGGGCACACGGCCTAGGTGCGAGCCTTCAAACACAATTCCATCAGGGAGGAGCGGGGTCTAGAGTGCACTCTTTGTGGCATCCAGATCCTTTGGTATCTTGGTTTTCCCTTTTCACGAAGGGACATACATGGGAAATTTCGCTGCAGAGTGCACCGGTTGGATATCCTCTTCCATGTCCTCTGCTTCCTCTATCTCATCGATGAAAGCCTATATATCCTCCTCCTCATCATATATCTCAATGGTGACATCCTTGCCCGTTTCTTCCATTGAGAGCTTACCGAACCGTGGAGTTTTACAATACATTTGACCAAAACTTGGGCTTTGAGCCCCAAAACATGCTGTGGGGGGGATTCCATGCCCAACACTGGCCAAGGTTGTTGTCTGGAGGTCAGCGTAATTGCTTCTAATACCTTTGCTAGTAGGCCTGGGGCGTAATTACCCCAGACTATTTTCAGAATGCGCTTGATTTTTGTTTTCTTGTATTTTGGTGTCCAATCCTAATCACCCGAAGTGGAAATACTTGAAAGTAGTTTGATTGACTGTGTCTTTAGGGATTTTTAAAGAGCGCTATTTGCTCATAGTTGGCCTAGATTTACAACTTTTTTGAGGCTTTAATTAGATTTCTTAAAAATAATTCAAAGTGGTTGGTCAATAGTTCGTTGGTCTAGGAGACTTCATGGGCTTTCCCTATGAGTCCTAAACCTTCTCCTTTAAGGCATAGGAGCAATTATGTCAGTGATTTTCAATCAGTGGCAGCAGATGCATCAGAGATTGACCCTCTAGTTGGAGTTATTCATTCACAAGATAGACCTGATACAAGTAGAGAGTTGGAGAGGAACACTCAAGTTCCTTCTAGAGTCCTCTTCCAGTTGGAAGATGGTATTGAGGTCGAAGATCTTCCTGAGTCTATTCTGACTCCTAATTCTCCTCTTCCTCCCAACCACCCAGACATTTTATTATTCGTCGGGACTTTGACCAACAGGCCTTCGAGCCCAGGTTTATATCGATCTTTTCCTTCGATGACCACTGCTGGAAGCATGGAATCCACCATGAGTGCTACGAGTATGCAAACTCTTGTATTCGCAAAAGGAGGAGGAATGATTTCTATACCTTCCGTTACTCCTAGCACTGTTATATTTGGTTCTGCTTCCATTCCATCTTCGAGTGGAAGTACTCAAGTTGCTGCCTCTGGCATTAGCTTTTTCCCTTTTGGAATGCCAATCAGCGTGATTCCTTCAGTTCCATTAAGTATTCCATCGGCTGCCTCCACATCCATGGCTTCCATAGCAAATGGATCAACTTGTTTTAAGGGTTTCCCATTTGGAGGTGGTCATATACCACATTCCAACCCATCTTTGTGATCAATACCTTTTCCCTCTACGGCTCAAAGTATAATCCTTTTCAAGGTTGGACAAACCCTGTAGTTAGTGGGCTTGGAGCTGGGAATCAATCTTATTTTGGCCAATAGGGAAATATGATGTATTGTTCTGTTAGTTCATTCCAGAACTTTTCTCCCTATGGTAATGCATGGAACCCTTACCAAGGGCTCTCTACTCCTTTTAACACCTCTCTAGGGGGAAATTTCACTGGCTACGGAATTTTTTTGGTAGGAGTTGGTCAAAATTCGGTGTTTTCTGGACCACAAGATGCTCCTTATGGTTCATTTGGGTCTACAAGTTACTTTAGGCAACCCGGTGCCTTCTGAATGGAGTTTGGATTTTCCACAGTGCTCATATTTTTATGGTCGACGTTTTGAGTCTGAACCTGGTGCCTTCATAAATCCAAGGCATTCTTTTCAAAACGTTGGGAATTCTGCCCACACGGGGGGGAATCCTCAAGGTCCTCCGCGACTACCTTTTCTAACAACGTTAAACTTGCAAGATATTTCTAAATTGATTAATGATCTGATTAGATAAAACCCATTTTGGCCTCCAGTCCCAACCAAACTTCCCTCAGATATACCTAAATTTGAAGGAAAGACTAGTGAAGATTTGGGTGACCATGTAGCCACTTTCCACTTATGATGTTCGTCAAACTCCCTTATAGATGAGTCAATCATGTTGATATTATTCCAATGTACCCTAACTGGATATGCGGCCAAGTGGTACATTGAACTTCCAGAGGGCACCTTCGTGTCTTTCAGAGATTTGGCTACTATATTTTGGAACCATTTTCAGTTTCCTATCTACTATGATGTTCGAACTGAGATTTTGGCTAATTTTCACCAGGATCAAGCAACCCACATTTCATATCACATCCAGGAATGGAGGAGAAAGAAGAGGCTCATTAAAGTTGATATTCCACAAGAATTCCTTCTTGAATGGTTTCTTAAATCTTTAACCCGAGATCTCTAAAGACGTGTCGCTCTCTGGTGTGTTCACAGAAGAACAGGCTATTTTTCGGGCCCAGTAGTTAGAACTTATATATTCTCAATCTAGAGTTCTTCAAAAAAATTTGTCAGACGCTCTATTGGATTAAGGGGGCCTGACCCGGGTTTAGAGTTAATTAGCCAAACAAATCCTACACTACTGGGCCTTTTAGAAATAGCCCGCGGAGTGCGGACTGAGGTCTAACCCGAAGCAGTATGGGGGGATGTTGGAACCAAGTTTCTGCACCCTTGAGATGTCTAAGGGGTCAGTTTAGTCCAACTTTGAATAACTTCATGCATGTTACTTCACACACTATCCTGACTTGTGAGGCCTTCGCCATATGTTACAATCGCTTTTGCACAGCCCTAACCAGGGGCTGAGGTGCTTTCCCGCTGTTAAAGCAGTGGTCTACGTTATTTCCCCAAGTTACACCACAAATCTTACTTATCTCATTTCAAAGAGATCTTCAGCCTTAATTGCCCTCTATTGTTTACTCTGATATATCTCTCTTTCATTTCAAGAAAGCTTCAAAAGTGATGTCCTTACAGAAAGTAATGCAAAAACAGAAGCAACAGAGTGTTTCAAAATCTGAGGTTACATACATGATGCCCATATTTTCTGATACGGTTTGCAGTGCTGATGGAGGAGCAATGGCATGGGAAGTTATCTATAATAGGCTTGAAAATGAGCAGCCTGAAGTTACTATTCCCAAGGTAACAAAAGATTCAATACTACCCTCAACAGCTTAATTCAGAGACTTTGCTTGCTCTTTTCTTCACAGAATCGGAGCAAGATCCAAGATACTACCATACACGGATATGGTTAGATGGGTAGTGGAGAATGTCAATATTAAAGACAGACAATTCAAGAATTCAAAGATGGAGCTAATGGGATAATTTAGAGCTGAAGATTTGAAACAAATGTATCATCTTCCCGACCCTCAAGATATATATGATAGATCATTCCTGGAAAAGTTCGCGAAAGATAATGAAGAACCATTTAAGATGATTCACAGGTGGAGAGTCCTAGAAAACAAATTCAAATATGACAAGATGGGTATGTACCCCATAGCTTCTTTAACAAATCCCCATAACTATGCAGCCTCCATGTTATGTAGATTGTATGGAATGCCTAATAATACCAAGTTCTCTATAGAATGGGTCCCTTTAATCGATGCATGTATCAATTCTCATATAATGAATTGGGCTACTATCCTATCTGACAACTTAGCTATGGCTATTTCTGTATATCGTCAAAAGAGATCCACCTCCACAGAAATATTTCCTCCAATTTTTATGAGTGCTTATATCATGGACTCTATTTGTTTATGTACTAAGTTTCTGATTATGGGTTGGAAATGGACCTTGCGGGACCCATACCCCATCCATATTAGTCACAAACAATTGTGTAAATCCCATTTTATACCCCATTTTTACAATATATGCAATGGTGTTATGCTACCATTACATCAAATTATTTTTGATAAAAGGCCCCGAGATTTTCTAAGGAAGTCACCACAGACCTTCTTGAAGTAGGCAAGCACTTTGCTGAGCAATGGTTCACATATATCGTAGTTTATAGCAATACAATAGAACCACATGTACTTCCTTTGTATATCCCCAACAAGCTATTAGCCAGAGAAATAGCTCACCAAACTATTGGAAAAGGCCTAACCAAGACTTTGAAAGATATGAAAACATCACTATGGCCATCCTTTCCCATCTAGGGTGGTGCTTTTTCAAAGGCTAACTTCAACCATGTAACCAAAGAATTACAGAACTTAGAGAGGCTTAGGCTAGCTACTCTACCAACTGAGCAATTTGACCCAGAGAAAGTAGCACACAGGTTTACTATGTTAGTAAAGGTCAAACCCTTTATCCATGAAGTTCATGAATTTCAAGATTTATTACAATTAGCTTAGTCATTTGAACAAGCATTCAATTGGGCAAAGGTGAATTTGAATCCTGAAGACTTCGAAAGGTTTCAGGAATTTAGAACTCAGAGGCTTGAAACAATCCAATTGGATTTGTTAAGAATTGATGAAAAACCTACGCCCAATGTGACCATTAACAGCAAGGAACCAAATTCTCGAAAAGAATCTCAGAGGAATGCAACCCAAAACACAGGGAAGACACAGGAAATAGAGGCTACAGCGGAATCTAGCAAAAGGTCAGCTTAGAGACAAGTAAAAACTATCCTAACTCAGGATACCGATCCCAAAGGAAAAAGCAGTGATATGGAGCAGGAATGGGACCAGTTTAATAAAAACCTCCAAGATACTACCAAAACAACAGATGTCCAAGAAACTACAAGATATCATACTCCACATCAAACTTAGAAAGTTTCAGAGTCTAAGCCAATGAACAAACAAGGGACAAATTCACAGAATGCGGAAATCATACCTACATTTCTGACATCTGAGATTATCATAAAGGTTACAAAGATATCTCCTTTAGATGTATTCTACAGTCCACTGCATAAGGTTGTAGTAAGAAGACAGAGGAATAGAAGGAGAGTGGAAATACCTGAAATCCCACGAGGGAATGAACCAATGGATATAGACTGGAAGGATATTCCTTCAAATCCAACTGAGAATTAAACTAGGTTGTCACAATTTGCAAGGGCATATGCTACTGCCACCATTGATAAGGCCACTAAAGTATCTATTTTTTTAAGAGAAAGAGAAGAAAGGATAGAAAAGCTTGAACAACAACTGGAAATCGAGAAAGCAAATGTGAACAAGCAAGCCATAAAACAAATAGTCGAACTGCAGCAAAGTATGGAAGTAATTAGGATAAGCCACAAAGCAGATATCTCAACAAAGAATATGCAAATCCAAGAGTTGCAAGAGACTATGGAAAAATATAAATATGTCCCCACTAATGATGAGTTCATCAAAGATACATTGGAGCTAAACTCCATTCTGTCAAAACGGCGAGATCTATTCTGCTAGACAGTGTCTAATATCACCCCTTATTTGAATACCAGTGATCAATTAACAGATAAGGTAATTGATCAGAGAACTGAGTTTAATTATTTAAATACTAAGATCTCTGACTATATTTAATGGAAAGAAGCTAAAGAAGGAAGAAGCACTAATATGCCAAAGATTGAAGAAACACACAAAGACATATTATTCACAAATTGGGATGCACGGATTAAGCCGACAAAATTGGCAGTAGCAAGAGCAGCAGGAGTGGCAAAGAATATAATAAAGGCAGTCAATAATACTTTGCACACCACCAACTTGATAAAAGAAGGTGATCCAAAGTCACTACCAGATATGAGAAACTTGGATAAAAATTGGAAAGCAAAGATGAAAATCCAAAGAGAGGCAATCACGAAATTATCAAAGACCAACTGGGAGGCATATTGGCAATTTCTTGTCAAACCTCACAGCCAAATTATGACACTTAATTGTTCACTCAATTCAACACAAAGAATGTTGCCACCTCTTACAGGTCCCATCTTTGCAGGACAAATCAGAACGCAATTCAGAGGACCTCCTCAAGTAAAACCAATGTCTGACATATGTCACCTCAAGGAAAAGCCGGCAGACAGCAAAATATTTTCATAACCTCAAGTCATCAAATCGATTTTATTTTTATAGTTAGATACTAGTTAAGAGGAAGGTTGTTTGAAACCTCCTTAGATATTTTGTATAATCTATTTTTAAACTTTAGTTAGATAGAATTTATACCCTTCTCATGCATTTAGAGAAGGGTCCGCAATTTTATCAAAAAAACATTTACAAAGAATGCACTTTTGTAAGTTTGTAGATGCCTTGATGAAATTATGGAACATGGTCATTACTTTTGAATATCAAACTACTTTCTATTGTTGATGTGCCACTATATGCTTGGAGAATAATTTGATTGAAGAAAGGAGTTGATCTATGTCACTAGTCAAATGAGTAGAACCTCACACATACGGTACTTTTATCTTGTATGATCAGTTTTGTTTTACTAATTAGTGATAACATTTCGTTTCATGAATTATATATGGAGTATTTTCTTTCTGTTATGTGTTAAGTGCACTATTGTATAATACTTAGTTGAAAGCGTTTATTTTCATATATGATCATTAAATATATGCGATATAATTTCCACATTTCTTTGACTAACTATTTAGTCAAAGAAAGTATCTTTACATGTTATCATCTATGTTTAACACATGAATGATATTTAACACTACATACCAAACATATATCTTTTTCAGATCGCATATCACACAGAATAGCCCAGGTTTATATTAGATTAAGTTAATTAGAGATTTGCACGTCAGAATAGGTAATTTATTTATCACTATTCTTAGTGCGATCACTTGAAAACCACCCATCATCATTTCCAAACCCACATTAGGAAACTGGTCCCATCATCCCCAGTCGAAGCCACCATACCAAATGGAAAAGGAGTTTCTTTCTAAGGTCTGGACCAGGTGGTTATCCCCCATGTTGGAGCAACAGAAATCTGAGGCTTCAAGAGATATGCAACCTTCTGATACCATGTGAAAATTTATGAATCTATACAAACAGAAATCCTACTACAGTCACTGGTTTACCATCTCCTACTTGTTATTTCATTCAACAAGTTATTTAATTATAAACAATGATGAAAACCACTACTACAGACTACACTGACATACAGATCATACACTGAAACAATAGATGAGACAAACACACAAGGGGCACCATTATTTTTGGACAACACTTCTCTAGAAAAACCCAATGTGAGAAAATTGGTGCAGCAGATAAAGGGTATGTATTATTAAGTAAGCAGAATCTGAGTACAACAGGTTGCCTCTCACACCGGCTAACCTTTTAGAGAAATCTCAGTAGCAAAAAATACATACGAGGGTTTACCTCATTCTCCAAGTCACAACTGATCCACTGAGTGTCCTGACTCCGACAAACACTACGAAATCCCAGCGCAATCACTGCTTGGCCCATTGTCTTGCCTCTAGGAGACTGCGTCACCCCTTCTACTAGATCGATTTGCTGGAGGAAGACTGTTGTTCAACCCTCCTGCTCAAAACTTCACTTCTCTGGCAAAATCTTGAACTTCTGACGAATATCCTACACTGCCACTGCAAGAGACCCTGTTGGCCTGCATGAGCCCCTCCTGGGTTGCGTAGGCTTCTACGCTACCTCTTTGATGCTACTTTTTCCTCTCTGCCACATACTCTTTGGCTCGGAACTCCTTTCTGATCCAAATCTCTACTTCTGCCCCTCCCACTGCAACTCAAATCACTAGTTCGATTTTCTCAGCAAACCGCGCCCCAGAAAAATTGAATTGATTTGATCAATTTGGTGTATCTCCAACTGACCCTCAAGCTTCCTATTATACTTTTCCAGTTGATGAGTCAACGGTCGAGATTAAGTCCCTAATCAATGGGTAAGATTAAAATAG
Source organism: Pinus taeda (assembly GCA_000404065.3). NCBI lineage: Eukaryota > Viridiplantae > Streptophyta > Pinopsida > Pinales > Pinaceae > Pinus > Pinus taeda. The sequence continues at coordinate 16,843 of APFE031007549.1, read as the reverse complement.
ACTTGATTCTCATCTCTTAGAAGCTTCTCGCCCATATTTTTATTAATACCCATTAATATTTTTATTATCCTAGGTTTAGACTTAGGAGCTCCATTAAAAAAAAATTGTTTTAATAAATCACAATCCGAGTGGAATTTTTCCAAACGATTTTTGGATCTCGGATATATTATCTATTCTAGCTCCTCCACAAAATTTTAGAGCTAGATCACATCCGATGCTACCCAAAATCAACACTATGAAGATATTCAATTCAGATGGAGGAGGTGCCATAAATATGGTCACCTAGTAAACAATTGCAATCTCCCTTTTAGAAACTCCTCAACATCTAGTAAAGCCACCAAGAAACAAAAGACTACGGGATTGGTTCCAAATGACCACGCAGATTTTTAGGTTGTTGATTGTGTGTGGTCGAAGTCCCTGTTGCCTACTAGCTCCCCCATGCCTAGTTCGTTAATGGGCTCTCCAAAGGTGTCTCAGATGGAAGCTACAGTTATAAAGCATCTGGCCACAATCAACCGATCTAGGGTGGAAACTTTGATCCCAGTAATTCTATTTCCCTTCCCCCTATTAATTTACTTGTTATCTCCTTTTCTCATTTAGGGAAAGATTGGGGTCAATATTCGATTGGAATGGATATTGTGGTCTCTCAGAAATTATTCACTTCCCTTTCCCCTGTGAAAGCCTCTTGTTTTATCTCGTTTGGGTTGTTGAGTTACTCCTCTCTGAGAAAGACTGTCTCTTTGAGGTGCTCTGGAACACCTTGGATGAAGGGGATATCCTATACACCTTGAGGTTGAGACTAGTCCTCTCGATGACTGATGGCCTCCAAGGTGGCCTTGGATAGTTTTCATATCTGACTATTCTGTGAAGGGTAGGGGTAGAAAATATCATATTTTTCTAGAAAAAGATAAAGCCTATAAGGAGATGACTGTGAGAAAAAAAAAAAATTTCTTCCAAAGATGGGGCTCTTAGAGCATTGATAGCCCATGATGGGGTGTCTCAATGTAAGTCCTTTCTTTCAATTTCATAGGGTTGGAAAGTAACCCCAAAAGACTTGCTCTTAGGAGAATGATTCAGGTGGAGCAACCTAATGTTAGTTTTCTTGAAGAAACGCTAAGGGAGGGCGAGAATATTAAAAAATTCTTAGAATCTATCCTATCCTTCTAGAAATTTATTTCTTTGGATGTTTGTGGTAGATCAGGTTGATTGGCCTTGGGGTGGCATTCCTAGAAGCTTCAGGTTCATAATACATGGAATCCCCTCAGGCCTACGTCTAGTTGGTTTTTCAGTGGAATTGGATAACATATTTACTTTCATTAACCTTTATCGACTAAATGAGGGTCGAGTTTCTTTCTAGAATGATTTCTTTAGAAAGTCTTTTCTATGTGATGAAAGTTTGATTATCAGTGGAGATTTAAATTTCTCTTGGTGTTGCAGAATCCTAGGGACCCCGTCAGAATTGATTCCCTCACAAACTATTTTTCTCCCCATATTTTTGCTAAGCCCTCGATTGACCTTGTTTTGGTTTGGTTAAAACCCACATGGAGGAACCTTCGCATGGGGGAGGGCCATGAGGAAAAAAGTAATGACAGTTTTCTTGTGGCAAAATCCATGGTGCTCAAGTTTCGTCTTCTTCGTCAATGGGTAGGATCTAGAGGTGAATCAAATCACTCTTCAATTCTATTAGAATTAAAAGGACATAACCATAAGCCTTCTAGTCCATTCAATATTAAATCTAATTGGATAAATGATGAGATTTTCCTTGCTTTGGTCAGAGACAATTGCCATTCAGACAATTGGCGTTCCTTTGATGTTGGGGTTGGCTTGTCTACAACTAGTCAATTTAAGTCCAATTTAAAACATATTAAGAATTTGATGAAGGAGTGGGAAGTTTCTACTCATCGAAAGGAGGAAGATCCAGTGGAAGTTGAACAAAAAATTGAGGTTTTTTCATAATCAGGAGGGTTATCGTTCAGAGGAATCTAGGGAGGAATTGTACAAACTTGAATTAAGACAAAATGAGATTCGTGCCAACAAGGAAGCATCTTAGTGCCTTTAAAGTAGGGTAATTTGGTTGGACTATGGGGATGAGAATACCAAGTTTTTTCATGCCTATGCAAAAGGAAAAAAATTGACCAATACTATTTGGCTTATGGAGGATTCTAAGGGATGTGATGTCACAAATTTTAAGGCTTGGCTTCCCTAGGTAAGGTCCATTTCCAAAAAAAAATCTAGAAACCTGAGGGGATCACTATTGCGAAAGCAATATAAGTAGCTCAATTTTTTCCAAGGTTTGTGGAGGACAAAAAAAATAGATCATGAATGGAGGAGGTCTCTGGGGATGAATTAAAGGCAATACTTTCCATTTTTCAAAAAGTCAAGAGACCGGGGATGGATGAATGGGCCATCGAATTCTTCTTGGTATCTTTTCATCCTTTAGGTAAAGATTTCTTAAGAGTTGTCAATGAATCTAGAATGGAAGGAAGGGATCTGTTAGCCTTCAGTTCTACTTTTATTGTCCTTATTCCTAAAAGGTGTACACCCTTGTCTTTTGAGGACTTCAGGCCTCCCTCCCTTTGTAATTGCTTATATAAGGTTATCTCAAAGGTGACTAGAAGGATTAAACCTATTATCTCAAATAACATTTCAAAGGATCAATTTGGTTTTCTTGAGGGGAGGCAGATCCATGAAGCCACTAGAGTGGCTCAAGAGGGGTTGCATAGTCTAAAAAATCAAAACACTAAGTGTGTCATATTTAAGATAGATCTTTCAAAGGCATATGATTGTTTTAATCGGATGTTCATCATACTCCTTACTCGTGTGGTTTTTGAGGTCTCGCTTATCAATTGGATCATGAGTTGTTTGATGTTTGTTTCTTTTGTTTTGAAAAATGGTTTTGCTTCGCCTTTCTTCCATGCACAAAGAGGTTTATGACAAGGCTGCCCTTTGTCCTGTAAGGATCCATCCTAAGGTCCTCTAACTAAAAACTAAATTTCTCTAATTTTAAACACAATAAGATGGGAAATAACTTAGTTATATCTAAACATTTATTTGATGATAATATACCATTAAAATTCATTTACCACAAATTAAATAAGTAAAAATTTCATTGCAACCATTTACATAAGTAATCAATAAAAGGAGGAATACTTGTTCCAATAGCTTAGTTGAGATGCTCCTAAACTCCTGACTCTGTTGGGATGCTCCCCCTGACTACCCGACTAGATTTGTCTCTCAACCAACTAAGAAGTATTTCCTAGCCCAGGGAACCTCCATAGGTTCCCTAGCCCTCTGAGCCCAAGTCCAACTAGATGTAGTGTGTCCAAGTTTAACCAACACTCTTGAGATCCAAGTTTGATCTCCCTTCTCTTTCTCCACATTCCTTCCCCAAAACACAATCCTCCAAAACAAAATCAAGACCAAGGATCTCCGCCCTCTCCTCTCATCACCCTTCCCTTTTTATGTCTCTTCCTCTCATCCACCTCAACCACTTATCATTAATGTCATGACTACCCCCTCATCCTTTCATTTAGTATCCTTGACTTTTCTTACCATATATTCTCCCAAGTAGATTTGAGAAGACATTTTGGGGATAAGATATGGATATTTAATTTGGAAATTAATTGGAGAATACCATATCTTCTCCCAAGAAGATTTTGAGAAGACATTTTGGGGATAAGATATGGATATTTAATTTGGAAATTAATTGGAGAAGGCCATATCTTCTCCCAAGCAGATTTTGAGAAGACACCTTGGGATATGGATATTTAAATTGGAATAAATGGAAGGATAGCATATCCTATCCAAAATTAAATTTGAGAAGACAAGTTGGGAATTGAATAATAACAATAATAAAATTTATCTCAGTAAATAAATTTACAGTTTCTCAAATGTAGGTATGTCCCAATATTTTTTGATAATTATAAGTCAATATTTTCAGGTAATTTAAACACTAATAAAATTTGCATGATAAGATTACGTAGGGCATTACATGTCCCCACTTCTTTTTTACTTGTTATTGAAGGCGCCTTAGCCGTATGCTGAAGAAGTCAAAGCTAAGGAGTGAGCTTAAAGTTGTGGTTGTAGCTCATGCTCTAGCTATTACTCGTATGCTTTTTGCTAACAATATACTTATCTTTTGCAACAGTTAGGGTATAGATCTCCGAAATTTGCATGACATTATGTTCATGTTCGAGAAAGCTACATGTATGGCCATCAACGAAATAAAATCTACCATATCTTTTCACAATTTGGAAGAACATGAGATTCTTTCTATCAAATTTATCTTTCCATTTGAGTTATCCGAATTGGAAGATTGCCTAAAGTATTTGGGTTTCCATCTAAAACCAAATTGTTACAAAAAATAAGATTGGATGTGGTTGTTAGCTAAGTTAGAGAAACGACTCACTTGTTGGAGTTTTAAATAGCTTTCCAAAGTAGGAAAGTTAGTCCTACTGAAATTAGTTTTGAAGCCATTCTGGTTTATTGGATATCCTTGGTTTGGATTCCAAAGGGTGTTCTAGAGAAAGCTAGGAGGATCTATTTTAAGTTTTTGTGGGAAGGGTCCCAAGGTCATTTTGTCCTTCCCTAGGTTAAGTGGAATTGCCTTGCAATGCCAAAGTTACAAGGTGGATGGGGCTAAAAAATATTTTTATGTTCTCAAAAGCACTTGTAGCAAGTTGCAGTTAGAGGCTTCTCTCTACTCACAGCCTTTGGACGATGGTGGGCTTACAGAAGTATATTGCACCATATTCCCCTAAAGACTGAGTGTGGCTTCAAGAAAAATCAAGACAGAATATTTTAGTAGTATGGTAGGTTGTTATAAATTCATTTGATTTTATTGCTTCTAGTCTGGCATAGAAGATCGGGAATGGCTTGAAGGTATGGTTGGGTGTAGATCCTTGGTCAAGGAGTGGTGACATTCACAAACTATGATCGGCCCTCATTGACTCATTGAGAGATAAATGATACTCCATACTTACTAATATTAATAATCTTTCTCACACTACACTTTGGCATCAATGATGGTTGACAACTACAGATTTAAATCTTTAGGAGATTTTTAGGGAGGAATTGTCCAGATATTTGGATGCTTTGCTTTTAGCTCACATTAGATTAAATGATGAAGAGGATCAGTTGGTTTGGGCACTTGCTCCGCATGGCATATATACACCTAAGCTGGGTTATATTCACTTAAATGTGCTTGCACAAAATGTAGAGATTAATTGGTGGTGGAGAGTACTTTGGAAGTCGAAATGCCCATCTAAGTCTTGTTTATTAGTCTATTGTATCAATGAGAAAAAATGTCCTACATAGGATGTAATGCAGCAAAGACATAAGATTGGTCCCGAATGGTGTGCCTTATGTAGAGGTTGTGAGGAGACCATTGATCACCTTTTTGTACACTGCTCCTTCATAAAACAAGTATATTCAACTTACAATACACTTCTTAGATAGGATTACAAATGGGAGGCTATATTATTTGAAGAGATTGGGAAAGCTTGGGTGGAGAACAGGGCCACTGAACCCTTTAGAACCCTTCCTCTCATTTTATATTGGGGCCAGGAACAAGGAAATATTTAATGACAAATCACCCTATCCGAAAAATATTGTTGCTGAGGATCTAGCTATTCTCTCTCACTACCCCTGGTCAAATGTGCCAACTGGTGAAAGAACTATGCTAAGTGAAAATACGGATGTCAATATCCCTTGGGGATTTTTTGATGTGTCTTCTTGGGGGGGATCCCTTTATGGAGGGATTTTGTTCTTCATTTATCATAGAAACATTCCTTTCATGTCAAGATGGGCTTGGGTAGTGATACAAATAACTGGGCAGACCTTTTAGTGTGCAAAACCCTTATTTCTTTTGCACATGAAAAAGGGTGTGAATAGCTTCAGCTCTATGGTGATTCTTTGTTGGTGGTGAATTGGGTCAATGATACTCAATTGTGTCAGAACATATCCCTCGTTCATATTTTAGAGGATATTTTAAGATTAAAGCAATTTTTTATTTCCTTCACATGCATGCATGTTTACAAGGAATGGAATGGGCTTGTTGACAAGATTTCTAAGGAGGGATTGCATATGGATCAAGGGTTATGGTAGGTGACTAAAGTTGTTGGAGCAAATCACTATCAATTTTTTCACAAGCCTTATATGGACGAGATCCTTCCTATAGATCATGTTTAATTTCTAGTTCCTATGCATCGTTGTTTTTTATATTTTTTGGATGCTCTTCAGCATAATTTTTGCATGTATCCCTCAAATATTATGTCACTTTTAGCAGTGGTTGTTATCTGACAAGACTATAGCAGATTTTATTTTTTGATTGATGTACAGTTTTGTAAGTACATATCATGATAGGTTAGTAGTTCTTTATTTTTTATTTTGACTTCGAAACGCCACTACAAGATCTAATCAGTATCCTAGTGAATGCACACTTTATGTGTGTATATACAAAATGTATTTTATTTCACACTTATGAATAGAAGTATAGTTTTTTCCAAGGAAAAAGAATAAAGATGAAGCAACAGATTAGTTAAATTAAAATGGGCATGAAACCACATAATTATGTAGTAGAAAACAAGCAAATTCCCCTTATACATACATGTTTTCACCTTTGCCCATAAACAAGTAAATTCCCCAATTACATACCTCTTCACCTTTGCCCACTACACTTGTGGACTCCACATCAACCCTACAGCCACATTATGGGTTGTTAAGGTATTTCTTGATTTCTCCACCCATTGAATAAAAAAAAATCAATAAAACACATAAGAAAAACAAAATACTAAACCAGAAATTAGCATGGCCATGCTCATAAATTCGAAGATATAAGAACCACAACAATAAAAAAACTAAAACAACAACAACAACAACAACAAAAACAACGAAAACAATAGCAAAACAATATGACGAACAATTAAAAAAAAACAAGAAAAAGCATAAAAATACAAACAAGAGTATACTTTACAACCTCAAAAATTGTCCACGGCCAACCAAGGGAACCCTACACATTGAAAAATATAACAATATTAAATAAAGACAAGAAAATATTAAGAAAAAATATTAAACACGTAAAATATTGTGAGAGATACAAAACAAAGATCAAATTATCTTATCAGAAATCTTAAATAGAGACAAAATATATTATGAATAATCTTATGCGCCAAAAGATATATTTATTCAAACACCAAAAAACATAAACCCTAAATAGATAAAGAGGGAAAATAACTATAATATTTTTAACTGGAAGATTCTATAGTTGATTATGAATGGATTTTGCATCAAAAGAAAACTTATCTCCTTGTTTGACTCTGCACTCCATAATAATGTCTCTCTCAATGAATATATTTCAGTGGTTTCAAATGTGATCCGTTGCATTCTTTTACCTACATTTCATTGCACTCATAATTAAATAAATGATCAATCATGTAATATGCCTAATCCTCCACATTCCCCTACAAGTGCCAAGACCCAACCTTGATTCCTCCAACCATTAAATCTAACAAGGATAACAAAATAAGAAAATTTCATGAGAAATAGTTTAAAACATACTAAAAATCGTTTGAGAAATATTAAAGAGACTATAATATACTATAAGAAATGTTTAATGGCAACCAAAAATCTTATTCAAAAGTAAGGAGGGAGTAGCACCATTGTATTTGAAATGGCGATGATTACATGGGTTGTGCAACAAATGAGAACTCACCCTTTGGCTCTCTTACACAAAGTTATTCAACAATGCTCCTACATCGTCCATTACTTACATTGCCTCTAAATTTAAAAAAATACGCACTTTATGTAATTACGTAATGTAGAATGAGATAAATTAACCATACATACCTTATCTTTAGCCTTCTCTTAGGAAATCATCATCTACTAAGTTGTGTAATTTCCTCACCCACTAAACAAAAAAAAAATAGGAAAATCTTATGAGAAATATTTGAAATACACCAAAAATATCATGAAAAATATTAACCTAGACTGCATTATACTATCAAAACAAAGAAGATAAAGAAAATATTTGTTGGGAAGACGTGAAGGACTTGGCATGTGTTTGAAAGGATCTTCAAGAAGAAGTACTTATCTGAGAGGTACTATGATGATACAACTAAGGAGTTTTATGTGTTGTGGATAGGTTCTATGACAAATGAGGAGTATACTAGAATATTTTTGGAGTTGTTGAGATATGTGCCTGTTGAACTGGTAAATCCCCTCTGCGGACAGAGGTTATCCCACTAGCCCAACACGGGTCTAGCAACAATCACACACGCTACACGTAGGTTCCTAATTGCATAATTTAAAGATCGATCAGAATGATCTACCTGGAATCCAACGCTATTTGTTGTAGAAGAAACGCCGCTCCCGTCCTTTAGCTTTGGCTGGTCACTATCCTTACGCTCCACGTACGGACACCTCCACAAACAAAGAACAATCCAACACAAGCGTAAAATCCAGTACATGCAATTATATATCGGTCAGCGAAGATATAACTCAAATATCATTAGAAGACACGTGAGTGGAACCATAATGATAGTCGTTCATTATTCAATAAAAGAAGAGAAGGATTACAACCAAAGAGGCCTGACGTTGAAATCTCCTCCGACTGGGTCAGCAACTAAACATGCCTTGCAAAGTGACCTCCTCTCTCAATATTTTGGCAGCATAACTCCTCTATAGCTCTCAATTCTCACTATCAATCCAGCATAATCTTAGCTCACCTTAGCTCTCACAAAAACTTAGTTGGTTCAATGCAGGGTGACAGTCATTTATAGATGGAGGAGGAGGAAGTATGCATTGTATCCGGACACCTACTGAAGATTTTGCATTGTCCCAGAATAGCCTTTGAACTGGGTTGTCATGGATAAAAAAGACGACACTCGACCACTTCCATGGGATTTTTCCCCAGAGAACTGCATGAGTAATGGAGGAAAAAACACTTCAGTGCGCGCTCGCCAAAAATCATGACCAAATTTGGGTGGCGCGGGCTTTGTTTTGTGACAGAGCGTCCATGGGCGCGCCCTATTTGGAGGAACTGAGCCATTGGCGCGGGTTAGACACTGTGGACCCGCGCTAATGGAAAAAGGGTATTTTTTAGGGCTAATCTTCAAAGGGTGTCTTCAGGGATTTTGAAGTTCATACTTAGGAGACTCCAATGGAAGTGTTTTTAAGTTGTGTCACTGGTCACAGGTCCATAAATGTGTCCTCCAGTGTGCGAAAGTAGGGGTAACAAGGACGGTGACCAACAGTGACAAATTACTGCGTAACAGATGCCCCCTAAAGCATGATCCTTGAGAGAGAGAGAGAGGTGAAGTGCTTTACAAGACCATATCTAGCTGCCGCCGAGAATCTGCATGGAGATATACAGTATGATAGTTCAAATACATGATATAT
>APFE031007548.1:0-11712 GCA_000404065.3 Pinus taeda | reverse complement strand
CTTCCTCCTCCAAACGATCAAGGAAGACAATCTTCTCTCCAAACGCATTTGCAAGGATCTCAAAATATGTGCCCATGGTTGACTCCGGATGGTTAACCGTCATAATTTTCTCATCCATTTTATTTTGGAACTAATTCTTAATGGTTGAATTATCTGCTTGCAAGTGAGTTGTAATAGCTACAATTGTAGACCTATTACAAAGTTTATATGACACCTTCTTCTCATGAATCTCTTATAATCTTTTATCCACCTTGATAAAACCAACTTCGAAAATGTGTTCCCACCTTCTTCTCATGAAGCTCTTATAATCTTTTACACACATTGATAAAACCAAGTTGGAAAATGTGTTCCCACTGATCACAAAAGCAAAACTACTGCACAACAAGAATGGTGATAACAACAAAAACTTTACACTTCCAATCACCCTGCAATTAAGACCAATTCACCTAGATTTGCATAAATATCCAAAAACAGCCATTTCATAACCGCCAACCATAAGAGCACCAAATACATTGCAATGTCAATCAAATGGAAATATGATAATTCTCCAATGGCAGTGATTTTCATAGGATATATGAAAATTCTAACATTTTCGTTTAGTCCCGCATTCGAATCTAATCACACTCTCCGTATAGTATTGACTTAATCTCGCAGCAGTTTCCACGTTTTTATCTCTATGTTAGGTTGTTGCAGAATCAGGTCTCTCTTCATTGCCTCCCATTTAGTAGAATCTAACAATGTTGCCCCCTAACTTCTCGCAACAACCTGCTTCCACGAATGTGATAAAAGGAAAAATTTCCCACTCACAGTGTTCTTGAAGAGATCTAATGATGAAAGAGCTGGTAGCACTGTAATTTCTTGTGGAATCATTCCGCTGAGATAGTTGTACGTACATGCTTATCAAGTAGACACTCAAAATACCAAGGTTTGTTTTGAATGATCAGTTAAATCGATCTGTTTGAAGGGTTACTCGATAGCAGTGGGGGAAGGAATCCGACACTTCTGTAGCAAGATCGAGTGTCGAATTTGGAAATATTGTAGAAGAATCACTGCAATAAAGGGAGGAGAAATGAAGAACCTTACTGACATACAATAACACTTGAACAAGCTTCCTTGCAACCCAATTTGTTAACCCTGTGTGAATCTCCAAAAGTAAATATTCTGAAGAAAGTCGATTTTTAAATAAATGGAAGGAAATATAGAGGAAATAACAGGAAATAAATAATCAGAATATAGTACAAGGAATTTCATATAGAGGTCTGGGGCAAATGGCTGTTGAAATTATAATTTCACCTACGTGCATTTAATTCTGGAAAACCACCATGGATTTCCACGCACCACCTTTTGCAAAAAGTTGTTTTTCCCCGGGAGGCTCTGATCACACCGACCAGGTGACGCGTGTCCATAGTACGGTTCCAAAACTACCATTTCCACGGCTGGTAAAGTTCGGCAGATAGGGACCTCCGGGGGATTGCATACAACCGTTCGATTAAATCAATGGTCGTGTACAGGTCTACACCAGGAGCAATTTAATCCTTGACATGACGTGAAAGTTTTTTTGTTTTTGACCGCCAGGTTTAACAGTAAAATAATTAATGAATTTACTCCGGTCAGTAAAGATTGGTAAAACTTTAATTTTACTATTTGTTTAATTCACAGGAAGTATGGGTATTAGGAAATGTTTTTAATTTTAATGTTTTTTATTTACGGATGTAGTTCTAGTTTTTACGGCACAAGTAAAAACATATGTTATGTTATGTTTTTATTATTGTATATGAAGTGAAATGTAAGTGAGGTAGCGCGTGAGAGGACATACACACAACAGTGTGAGGTAAGTTTTTTTTTCTTGTTCAATGTAATGTAATGAAAGTGGAGGCGCAACAACGCGATAAGAAAAAGGGGAAGAATGCACAGGGTGCGAATCACTGTATGAATTTTTTTTTTGGTTGAAATGTATATAACAGCAGGGCATATGTAAAGAAATTTTACACAGCAGTAAATGTAAAATTTTACACACACAGCAGTGTAATTTTGTGCAAGAAGAGACGAAGTATTTTTGTGGAAGTTCTTGATGAATCCCTCTGAGAGAGAGGAATAAATATGTAACATGTAGTTGATTAATGAATAGAAAGTTTTTATGTGTGTTGCTGAAACTCTGTTCTCTGGAGAATTTTTTTTTTGTTGCCCTGTGTTAAGATCCTGTGCAAAACAGAGTATCATTCTCTGTTCAGTAATTGTTTGAAATTACTAGAAATTTCCATCTTGGTATTAGAGCTTGTCCAGGCTCTTTGAAGGTGTCAAAGAAGCTGAAGGAAGGATTTTTGCTGCAGCAACTTCTCCAGCAGAGTGGAAATTCAGTCAAAAATCCAAGGTATTTCTCAAGCTAGTTTTTGTGTTACTGTTGAAGACAGTCAGTTATTTTTAAATACGTAGTCAAGGATTTAGAAGCATAGTTTAGAGTGCAAGAATCACTGGCACCAGCACTAGCATGGGTATCTGTAATACCCAGCTCCCACAATTTAATGGGAAAAATTATGACTATTGGGCAATAACCATGAGAGCCCTCTTTGCCTCACAAGATTTATGAGAATTTGCTGAGGATGGATTTGAAGAACCAGCAGATGAAAATGAGTTTAACAATTTAACTCGGATAGAGAAAGATCTATTGAAGAGCTATAAGAAGAAGGATTCTAAATCCCTCCTCTTCGTATATCAAGCAGTGCATGAGAGTGTGTTTCCAAGGATAGCAGCAGCCAAGACATCCAAAGAAGCATGGCAAACTCTCAAGATAGCCTATCAAGGCATGGAGAAAGTGAAGACAACAAAACTACAGTTGCTAAGGAGAGATTTTGAGAATTTATGCATGAAGGAGTGAGATAATATTGACTCATTCTTCACACAAGTGATTGGTCTGGTCACACAGATAAGGTCTCATTGAGAGATTCTTGAAGAAAGGAGGATTGTGGAGAAACTATTGAGGGTCCTCCCCTCAAAGTTCAATGTGATTGTCACCACCATAGAAGAGACAAAGGATCTCACAAATTTCTCAGCTGGTGAACTACATGCATCACTGATAACACATGAGCAAAGATTGAGTAGAAATGAAAACTCATCTCTAGAACATGCCTTCAAGACCCAGATGTCCTTTGCAAGGGGAAGAGGTCAAGGCAGAGGAAACAAGAGAGGAAGAGGCAGAAGCCAAAATAGAGGTGGAAGAAATAGTCCAACAAACACTCAAGGAAGAGGCAGCAATCCAAATCAGAACCAAGGCCAAGGCAGCAGCCAACAAAGTGGACAACATCATGCTCAAGGACAAAGGTATGAAAAATCCAATGTCCAGTGTTATTATTGTAAAAAATATGAGCATTATGCAAATGAATGTAGGAAGAACCAACATGATATGAATAATAGATCTAGTGCAAATTTCATTAGAGAAAATAAAAGCCAAAATAATTTGTTGTTAGCTTGTAATATGGCTGAAACAAAGAGTGATGATATATGGTTTCTAGACTCCAGTTGTAGTAACCATATGACAGGAAACATAGCCCTGTTTTCTAAGTTAGTTCAGGGTGTGAAGTCACAAGTCACACTTGGGACTGATAGTAAAGTTTCTGTTGTGGGAAAAGGTGAAGTAAAAATCTTTACAAAGAAAGGTGAAAAGAAAACCATAGCAGATGTCTATTATGTTCCTGGAATGAAGTGTAACCTCTTAAGTATTGGACAACTTGTTCGAAAGGGGTAGAATGTTTTCTTTGAGAATGATGTATGCACCATCATGGATATAAAACCCAGCAAACGATGTATTGCTGAAGTGAAAATGACAAGGAACAGGATGTTCCCTCTCAAGATAAAAGCAGATTTAAAAGATGGAGTAGAAATTGCAGCAGTTACACAAGAGGCTTTCTAAAGTAAACCAAAGGATGAAAATTGGTTGTGGCACTTGAGATTTGGACATCTCAACTTTGGAGGTCTTAACTTGTTGAGTAGAAAAGGAATGGTAAGAGTACTACCATTGATAGAGAAACCAGACAACCTTTGTGAAGGTTGTATCTTGGGAAAACAACATAAAGAAAGTTTCCCATCAGGAAAAAGCATAAGGGCAAAAACACCCTTAGAAATTGTCCACTCAAATTTATGTGGACCGATGCAAACTCCATCACTTACTGGCAACCTCTATATACTAACATTCATTGATGATTTTACTAGAAAAACTTGGGTATATTTTTTGAAGAACAAAAGTGAAGTGTTTGAAAATTTTCAAAATTTCAAAGCACTTGTAGAAAACCAAAGTGGGCTACATATCAAAGTTCTAAGAACTGATAGAGGAGGAGAGTATATGTCCAAAGAATTTCTACGTTTCTGTAGAGAAAATGGAATTCACAAACAATTTACAACAAGGTACACTTCGCAGTAAAATGGAGTTGCTGAAAGAAAGAATAGGACAATCATGGATATGGTGAGGACTATGTTAAAGGCAAAGCATTTGCCAAATGATTATTGGGATGAAACTGTACACTGTGTAGCATACATTTTGAATAGGTATCCTAAAAAAGTAGTCATGAACAGAGTGCTGAAAGAAGCATGGAGTGGGACAAAGCAAAGAGTCGCCCACATGAAAGTTTTTGGATGTGTGGCTTATGCACACATTCCAGATCAGTTAAGGAAGAAGTTGGACAACAAAGGGGAGAAATGTATTTTCATTGGATACAATGAGGAGTCCAAAGCTTATAGGTTGTATAACCCATCCACCAAGAAATTTTTTGTGAGCAGAGATGTTCAGTTCATTGAGGAGGAAGCTTGGGATGGAAGTATAGAGAAAACAGTGAATGTTAAAAACTTTTTGTCTCATGATGAAGATGATAAAGAGATGACTGAAATACATCCCAAATAGTAGTGCCAACACAAGGGCAGCAGGAGAAATGAAAGTGCTTCTCCAAGCACATCATAAGGAGGAAATTCAAGTGCTTCTTCAAGCACTTGTACACCAAATGAAAGAGGTAAGAAGTTCAGAAATTTAAGTGATATTTATGTACAAGATGAAACAAATGAATGTTCAAATTCTTTGTTTTCCTTATATTGTCATGTTGATGACCCTGTTTATTTCGAAGATGTAATTAACGATAAGAAATGGATAGAAGCTATGGATGAGGAGATCAATGCCATAGAAAGAAACAAGACATGGGATTTAGTTGAACTACCAAAAGGAAAAGAAGTCATTGGAGTTAAATGGGTTTATAAGACCAAGAGTAATGCTGAAGGAAAAATATAAAGACACAAAGCAAGACTTGTTGTCAAAGGATATAAGCAGTAGTATGGGAGAGATTATGAGGAAACTCTCGCCCCGGTTGCAAGAATGGAAACCGTGAGAGCAGTGATGTCCATAGCAGCACAAAACAAGTGGAAAGTTTACCAAATGGACGTGAAGTCAACATTCCTAAATGGAGTGTTAATGGAAGAGGTATACATTGAACAACCTCCAGGCTATGAAAAGAAAGGCTAAAAGCACAAAGTGTGCAGATTAAAGAAAACTCTTTATGGGCTGAAGCAAGCACAAAGAGCATGGTACAGTAGGATAGATTCCTATCTACTGGAAAATGTTTTTGAAAAGTGTGAGGGAGAACCCACCCTCTACATCAAAGAAAATGATGGTAAAATACTAATTGTTGTGTTATATGTTGATGATGTTATTTTCACAGGTAATGATGATTATCTTATCGAAAATTTCAAAACAATCATGAAAGAAGAATTTGAAATGACTGACATGGGTTTGCTGAGATACTTCTTAGGAATAGAAGTAGAACAAAATGGAAATGGGATTTTTATCTCACAAGAGAAATATGAAAATGAAGTATTGGAAAGATTTAATATGCAAGACAGTAAGGCAGCAATCACTCCCACAATGATGGGATTAAAACTCAGCAAAGAGGACAGTAGCAAGGATTTTGATCTTAGTTTGTTTGTACAAGAGCATAGTTGGCAACCTTATGTATTTGACTGCAACTAGGCCTGATACAATGCATGTTGTTAGTTTAATTTTCAGATTCATGGAGAGGCCAAAAGAAGCACATTCGCAGGCAGCAAAAAGAATTCTGAGGTATGTTAAAGGTACTAAAAGGTTTGGCATTTTATATACTACTTCAGAATGTTCAGATTTAATCGGATACACTGATAGTGATTGGGCGGGAAGTGTAGATGATCGGAAAAGCACATCCGGTTATGTTTTTCACATGGGTTCAGGAGCCATTTCATGGGCTTCTAAGAAACAACCTATTGTAGCATTGTCTACAGCAGAGGCAGAGTATGTGGCAGCTACAGCAGCGGCATGTCAAGTAGTTTGGATGAGAAGAATGTTGAGGAGCTTATGCCAAGAGCAAACAAAATGAACTGTGATTTTTTGTGACAATAGCTCAGCTATTGCATTATCCAAGAATTCTGTGATTCATAATAGAATGAAACACATTGACACAAAGTTTCACTACATCAGGGAATTGGTGAACAATGGAGAAATTGTCTTAAAACATTGCAGGACTCAAGAGCAGGTTGCAGAAATTTTGACCAATACATTGGGACATAAAAGTTTTGAATTTTTGAGGAAATTTCTGGGTATGACTGATAACCCAGCAGTTGAAATTAAAGGGGAGTGTTGAAATTATAATTTCACCTGTGCGCATTTAATTCCGGAAAACCACCATGGATTTCCCCGCACCACCTTTTGCCAAAAGTTGTTTTTCCCCGGGAGGCTCTAATCACACAGACCAGCTGACGCTTGTCCACAGTATGGTTCCAAAACCACCATTTCCCCAACCAGTAAAGTTCGGCAGATAGGGACCTCTGGGGGATTTCATACAACCGTTCGATTAAATCAATGGTCGGGTACAGACCTACACCATGAGCAATTTAATAATTGACGTGACATGAAAGTTTTTTTGTTTTTTACCGCCAGATTTAAAAAATAATTAATGAATTTACTTCCGTCTGTAAAGGTTGCCAAAAAATTAATTTTACTATTTGTTTAATTCACTAGAAGTATGGGCATAGGCAAATGTTTTTAATTTTAATGTTTTTTATTTACGCATGTAGTTCTAGTTTTTAGGGCACAAGTAAAAACATATGTTATGTTATGTTTTTATTATTGTATATGAAGTGAAATGTAAATGAGGCAGTGCGTGAGAGGACATACACACAACAGGATGAGGTAAGTTTTTTTTGTTGTTCAATGTAAAGTAATGAAAGTAGAAGTGCAACAGCTTGATAAGAAAAAGGGGAAGAACCCACAGAGTGCGAATCACTGTATGAATATTTTTTTGGTTGAAATGTATATAACAGCAGGGCATATGTAAAGAAATTTTACACAGTAGTGAATGTAAAATTTTACACACACAACAGTGTAATTTTGTGCAAGAAGAAACAGTTTTATTATGGAAGTTCTTGGTGAATCTCTCTGAGAGAGAGGAAGAAATATATAACAAACAATTTATTAATGAATAGAAAATTTTTATGTGTCACTGAAACTCTATTCTCTGAGAATTTTTTTTTTGCTTCCATGTGTTAAGATCTTGTGCAAAACAGAGTATCATTCTCCGTTCAGTGATTGTTTGAAATTACCAGAAATTTCCTTCAATGGCTAGAGATTAGAGTGCTGAAGAATCCCGCAACCCTCGCTGTAGTATTGGTCGAATGAAGTGAGAGGGAATATCGATCCCGGGTTTGCCCATGCTACATTAGGATCGTGTTCCTTGCAAGACCTTCACAATAACAGCGTGTTGGACATCCACACACCCAAATTGTTCGACGATAAGTATTACGTAGACCTAATGAACTGCAAGAGTTTTTTCACCTCTGATCAGGATCTCTACGATGACTCTCACACCAAACAAATTTTGAAGGACTTCGTTCTTCATCAAAATCTTTTCTTCCAGAAATTTGCAGTGGCCATGGTAAAAGTGAGCCGGAACATGTTGACCGGATCTAAAGGGGATATTAGCCATCACTATTCCGCTAGCAAAAACCGTTTCACCATACAGTTGATCCTTCCATTTGACAGGTCAGTACATTTCTTTTTCGAGTCTAACTCTTGTCAAACTTTCCCACACGTGAATGATGGCGGTCAAAAACCTGCAACCTCTGTAATAGAGGGAAAGAAAAGAGCATATAGAACAGCCTTGCAGGCGGTTATCAGATATAAGCAAGGAGGTTCCTGAATATTCGCTATGACAAGAGTAGGTATCTTAACACAGAGATTCCAACAAAACAATTTGATCTAATCTTGATTTTGGAGATATGTCTCAGACAGACAAAACCAACAGATATGTGGGTAGATATGGAAGGTTACATAGGATCCAATAGAACGAGATGAAATTATTTAATTAGATCTATAGATTTATAAAAAGAAAAGTGTGAAAACCCATTCTGATGTTTAAAAAAATTACGAAACCTTCCAAAAACATCCAGGAGAGTAAGAAAGGCCAGCGATTCACTTGAACTTGTGTTTAGGACGTCAATTATAAAATATTAAATAATATATCTAAAATATTGAAAATACAACTAAAATTTATTGTTGAACTCTTTTTAATATGATATTTATTATCTTTTAAAAACATAGACAAACTTATAGATGAAATAGACAATTTCAAAAAAAAAAAATTGTTGTTTAGAATGCAATTTTGAATGCATAAATGGATTCAACACCTAGAAAAAACTATTTTAGTACTCAAGTTTCTAAAAATCTCTGCCTAATTTTGATTAAAATTAACTAGAAAACATGTTGTAAAAAAGGTCATTTCTTTTATAAGTTAAATGAGGCCTTTTTGAAATCTCTATTTTAACAAGGATCCTAAATTTCCATTTTTTTTAATGGCATTTTCAATACCTAGTTTTATTTCTACCCCTAAATGAATAATTTCTAATATAATCATACATTTATTATTATGTTTTCTATACATCAATGATGTTGGTGTACCTTATCATTATAAACTATTATTTAAAAGGCATACCTTATCAATATATCTTCAATATTATACCCCACCTTACCTTATAAGCAATCATGTACTATGTTGTAACCTACTTTGTATTTTTACATTTTATTTTTGTTGAAAAATGAAAAATGAAACATACATATATATATATATATATATACACCATGCAATATAGGTGTTAATCTAAATGCGGTTGAATATCATTAATTAGTTGTTACTTCATCTAAACATTAATTAGAAACTAATTAAAGCCTTTATAAAAGGCGATTTGACCTTTTGTCTTTTATTGTATTTATCATCCTATTATGGACCATTGATATGTTCCCGCCTAGATCAACGGTTAGGGGAACATTTCAGACCCCCAGCAGTTTTGACGTTTAACCATTAGGGCGGTGAGGGGGGAGCGGGAGGGGTGTCCGAAAAGTTGAATTCCAAAAACTGTCACTGCCGACGTATCACCCCCAGATGCATTTCGGACCTCCCCTCTCCAAAACCATTTCTACCATCCATCCTCCCTCCTCCCTAGAAAACCACCAATCGATCAACTTTGCTCTCGTCGAATAATTAATTGCCACTCTGCCTTCGCTATCTGTCTGATTCCTATTTGTTCCATCAATTAACCATTATATCATCCATTATTCCACTATGACTGTTCTATTCCTGCAGTAAATACCTCGCTCTTGTCAATAGTTACCCCTCAAATGGTTTAATCCTTATCGAATAAATAAAACACATATGTTTTACCTCCATTTATTTTGCTTACTCTATCTACCAGTTGCATGCACAGGTTTGGTACAACTAACATTAGAAAATGATCATTCGTTACAGCATCGACCATCCAACCACCTAGTAAAACAACAACCCTTCATCCAATTACATCTACACCATGTCTTCTTCTAAAGGAAAGTCCAAACTAGTTGAAGAAAACCCCAAGTTGCCCCCTTGTTGTAAACTTAGACAAATTACCCTTAGTTGACTACCAGTACAAAATTTTTGAAACCTAGTGTGAGTTCAACCTCTATGAACTTCACAATTGGGAAAAAAAGAAACTGTCTTATGCTAGTGATAAATTGAGCATGTGGGACTCCTCCTTCTCTCACTTTTTTTTCCCTCACACTCATTCCTTTCTAGAATTTGTAGCCTAGTGTCATTTTTGGTACATTCCAAGTCAAAGAGCCATTATTTCCCAAAACAATGATATTCTGTTTTCAATATCCCCTTAATCCATATGCCAAATGCTTCCGCTTAAACCTTCAACCCCTCTGCATCCCTTTTTCATAGATTCCCTCATGGAAATTTACAAGAAACTCACTTTCCCTCAAAGAGCTAATATTTTTGAGATATTTTTGTCTGAAAATGCAGAATTACCAAGAACAAATACTCCATACCTTTCCTCAATGCTTCCATAGATGACTAGACATGTTATCTCAATGGTTTCTTATTTATTAGGTTATCCAATTGATCAGGGGTTTGATGAAATTATTTTAGGATTTCTATCAGTGTTTTCAATAGGTGGAAAACCATCAATTATCTTCAATTACAAAAAATTTCTATCATAAGATATTGATGATCAATTCTTGACTTTTTCTACTGAAGGAGCCTTTAAATACCAATCAGTTCTTGTATACTTGTACCTCTTTCATCAAGTACATAAATTTCAGTTTCTATTACAGAAGTTAGATGAGCAACGTAACACTCAATCTGTAATTCATTGGACTTCCTTGGTAATGAAGAACACCAATGAATTTTCCTTCAGAGGTTATGCAGATCAGTTTCTATATATAGGTTCTTGCTTGCTAGGTAGTGATGTTCTTCCTAGGATTTCACCTGAAATCAAAAGAATTCTTCACCTCAGTGAGCAGACAAAGACTAGAGATTGGTATCTATACCAAAATTACACAAATATCAAAGTATATGGATGTGAAATTCCTCCATATAAATTGCATAGTTTGTGCCAAGTAGGACTTTTGTATTAGAATATATCAGGCATATGATGAACATGGATGAGTTACATTTTGTTTCACCTAAAAAGAAGTCTCAATTCAAGTTAAAAGTATAGATTGGGCCATTCATTTGTAATACCAGATTAGTAGCAAAGGATACAGATCTTCTTTTGAAACAAATGAAATTTAAATTAAGTTTTACCTAGTCTTATGATCCCTTACGGATTATTTCTAAGTTAAGAGTAGAACAAAAAACTACTCCTTATGCACACACTCCGAGACCATAAATTGAACGATACTTGAATCAAGAAGAGTGGCAACAGAATACATTGCAGGAAGCAGAAGAGAAAGTTTTCATTTGAACAACTTCACAAACTCCAGTTCCATAAGAGAAGAAGGTTAAGAGAACAAGGGTAAGTGTTTCCCCTTTAGTTTCATAGATTCAAGAGATAGAGTTCATAATGTACAAGAAGAAGAAGAAACCAAATCCTCTTGAAGAACAATTTCAGGAAAAAGGTTTAGAGGAACAAACTATATTGGTTCTAACAAGTCCCCATGTTGCAAATTTTCAAAGGATTGGGGATATTTTCTCAAGTTCTCCGGTACCCTTAGTTTCTCAAGATCCAGTAGAAACAAAACAAACACAAGAGCTAACTCAAAGTGTAATAAAACCAATAATCTTTGCTAGATACAGGGAGATCAAAAGGAAAAATGAAGCACTAAACGCCACTGCCTATTTTGAATTCTGGAAGCAGACTTTAGCCTCTCAGCACATAATTATTTCTACATTGGAT
>APFE031007547.1:88657-119541 GCA_000404065.3 Pinus taeda | reverse complement strand
AGGGAAGGCGACATTGTTGGCTAACAAAAATATATCTCCCTTGGTGGAGCCACCTGATGGTGTATGGTTGCGAGTGTGGTGTTGTTAGCAGGCCCATCCGCTTAACAACCTCTACATAAATGAGGCTCTTTTTACTCCCACTATTGACAATGAACTATAGTCGAGCACGCTTCACCCGCATCTGTGAGTGGAAGACGTTCACCCTCCTTTCGATCTTTGGGCTCACATTTCCTGACCTTGGTGATGGAAAGAGTGGCACTGGGTTCTACATTAATGATCTATTTCCCCTTGTTGGGGGTTTGCTCAGAATTGTAACATTTATCTAACTCTGAAACTTTCATCTCAACCACCATGGACTACTATGTGTGACATTCATTTGTGTTGTGAGTGGGGATCTTGTGGAACTCACACCACTTTCCCATGTATTTCTTCATCTTCCCATTGTTATTCTTTGCTTGCAACTTCGACGAGTTGTCTTGGGTCATTCCACCTTGTCTCTATCCTTTGTTTTGTAGTTTGTAGGTTCCCTTGCCCCTGCTTCAGATTTGCAGATCCAAAATATCGCTTCTTTTATTTAAATTTTTTATTGATCTTGACAACATATCGATATGCAGCACCAAGTGAGGAGATGTCCAGAAACTCCATTTCCTCCTGTATGTATTTGTGTAGACAACCTTGGTACTTAATCACCACATATCACTCAGAGTCCTAGATACCCAGCTTCGTGCACAGGGTATGAAAGATATTTGTGAGCTCCAACACTTCTTGGTCCCTTTCTTGTCGTAGTGTGGTAAAATTTATGTACTTATTTTCATATATCCCAATATAGTAGTATTGTTCCTTAACAACATCTTAGAAAAATTCCCAAGAGGGTGCAACTAAAAATAATGAGAACTCTTTCTCATCCCTTTGATCACAGAAAGTTTTCCACAAATCCTTGGCATGGGGGGTAGCCTTAAGGAGTGAAAAAGTAATATTTTCTCTATCAGAAAAATTATGGACCAAAAAATATCCTTTGATTAGATTTAACCATTTATCTAGAGCATCTACATCTATCTAGCCTTTAAACATAGGAATGTAAAAATTAAATTGTACCTTAAAGGGGGAAGTGCCTGTTGGGAGTTTTAATCGATAATTAATCCTCCAAATATTTAATTGTCAATCCAGGCTCGTAAACACGAATTGTATTGCGCTTTCTACATTCAGTTCTTAGTCAGAGTTTTAACGTTTCCTTTATAATGATAAGCTGGGTAATAAATATACTAATGCTTGCAAACTTAAAAGAAATCAAACATCTAGCTAACACAAGCATAATCAACAATCAAATTTGATTTAAAGACTTTCAAACTTCTATGAACTACCTTATTTGGAATTTGAGCAGAAATCTGGACTTTAACGGATAACTTGACCTTTTTTTACCACAGATCCCAAGTTATGATAATGAATACTTAATTATACAGATTGTATACAAACTCAATCAATCAAAACACTTGAGTTTGAATTCTAACAATCTACATCAGAAGATTTACTACTTTCAATGACAAGCCAAACTGTACTCAAAACTCATTAACTAATTTGTCCACCAAAGATCTTAAGGTTAAGTACTAAACTGGACACTCTATTTTCTCTTTTCACTTACCAACTTGACTTGTATTCTTAATCAAACTGCATATAGGTCCTTAATTGATTATGGAAATGAGAACACTTCAAGCACTAGCTTACTCAAACATGGCAACCAATGAATAACTCTTAGAAACTGTACTCTAAATTACCCTACATTCGTATCAACCTTCAAACTAAAAATAACCTTATTCAAAAGCTTAACGAATTAATACTCTGTTTTTGAAATCCACTCAGGCATCTAAGATATGGAAAACATAACCAAGCATTCAAACAAAACAGGGAAATCAACAATCCGAATGAGAAAAATGAAATTTCTTTAACAGCTAGCACTAAATCAATCTTTTGCATTCTGAAATTAATCACATAGTCTACTTAGCAATCAAGAAATCTATCTAACAAAGGAAATTAACTGAAGCTATGACAAATCACTCCAATCAATACTCTGAAAGAAGTGCTCCTATTGTATATACATTCATGCAGAAATCCTAACATCAGACCAATTGATTTACATTAAACCAAACTCATGCCAATCACATCATTCAAATGATTAACCTAAAACAAGTAATTCCTATGTTGCACACACCTGCAGGAACAATCCAAAAGAGAGTGAATCGATTCAATCACTAGAGGAAACAAGAGAAAACGATGTTGAAATTGACTGATCCCATTTAAATTAACTTAGACTCCATTCATCTCTGATCTCTGAATACATTATTCGATTTAAGTATTTGAAAGTAGCTCTGCGTTGTTAATAAATGACTTAACTCTTCATAAGCATTAGATGATAATGTAATCTGATAAACTACATGTACACTTATGACAATCAGAGTCCAATATGATGTGTGAGGTTTATGAATAGAGTAGGTCTCTATCCGGAAAGCAACATCGATGATCACCAGAGATTTAGATTTGGATTGCTAAAGTAAATGGTTTTTAAAACATCATAACATCATCATAATGCAATCAATTGAAACTCAGAAATTCTTCACGCAACATGTAAACTAATAAGAAATCGCAGATAATTGAAGAAATATCTATCACGCAGAGGTATTGCTACGCAATGTTACAAAGCTTAAACCCAGATGGGTGGGCCCGACCACACCTGGGAGCTAGTTAACTTACAACAAGCGAAAGATGTTGATCACAATTAACATATTTGATTTAAAAATAATAATTCAAGAGATACACAGTAATAGTGTTTAACTTCGGTTTGTTGCCTTCTAACCTATGCTTGCTCGTCTTCTTTTATACATGTTGTAGATTAATTACATTCCAAATGAAATGGGACAACAAACAAATTCATGTCGTGTTTGACTTCTCTAGATGGCCTTTAAATCGCTAATGATTTATGTTGATGTTGATCAATGCATGGATAGAGGAAACGAACTTATCAAACCGCAACTGTGGTATAAAAATAGGCGGATCCGAATTTGACTATTAAGCACAAATTTGTCTATTTTATATAAATTGGCCTCAGAGAACTCCGTATATCTTCCAAACCGTAAGGAATTTTAGAAAACTATTTTAGGGTTATTAAATTGGCTATATTGGGACCAAAACAAAGGTGCCATAGTTTCTTCATTCGCCTTCATCTGCACGGAAATTGAGGTGGAAGTTGGCAGTTTGAAAACTATTGCAGATTTGGGCAGATTTATGAATTTCCTTCTAGAGACCCAGATGAGTGACCTGGGTGCAATCCAGGTTATGGAAAGGTGTTACAACATCATTTTTGACAATAGCCTCTCTCGGTTTCTCCAGAAGCATGCCGAAAGTGTCAAAAGCCCTAAATTGGCCATTTCGTACCCTACTGGCTCGTGAAGACACTGGCGATGCCTTGTGAAAATGAGCTTAGCGAAACCGTCATTAGTAAATAATGACATAATCATCTTTAATCATATAAAATCTAATAAAACTAATGATAATCAACCATGAGGCATAGGATGTGATTTGGCGATAAATGATGGAATTACGGTACGGAATGGGTTAAAGACCTAGGGTTTTAGGGTATGAATGGTGTTATTGCATGATGAAAACATGGGCATTTTTTAGGCCCATCATCCCCCCATGCCTGAGATTTTTGTCCTCATGCAAACAAATCTCTTGCTCTTTAATAGGTTTTTGTGGGATAACATTACTTGGATATTCGAAGGTGCTGGTTCCTGTGGAGTAGCACTTACTTAAATGCTTGGAGGTGTTGGTTCTTGTGGTGCAACACTCTTCATACTTAATAGGTCACACTAATTCACTGAGCAATACAAATTGAGTACAAGAAAGGGAGAAGTGAAGGGGAGATGAGTGATGGAGATCGTGAATGGGCGATTGATACTCTGTCTTCGTAAGACCAATGTCTATAGGCGGTTTCCTTTATCATTTTATAGCAATAATGACTTCATCCTAATGTTTTTTACATCATGGAAGGAGAAGACATCATAGAGGTTGATTTATCAATGCACCATAAGGTTTTTGCTTTTAACATGGTCTTGTAATCAGAGTATACGCAGAGTGAATGGAAGGATAATAAAAGGATGATGATTTATGAACGATGAAATCCATGGAATGAGAAGTGGCGAATCATTAAGTTTCTTTAACCTTCTAATGAATTAGAGAATCATAAGCCAAATTTACCTCAAGTTTTACCTTTATCGCTGATGTGTCTGGTGCTGCAAAATGAAGTGGAAGATGAACCAGAACACGACTGAGGGTTGGAGTTGGAATCACTGCTACTGATGTGTATATGGATCTGCTGAAGAAGGCTGAACTGGAGATAGTAAAGGAGGCTGAAAAATGAAGGTCCCCTTCCCCCCATGCCTAAGGAGTTGTATGTCCCCAAACAAAGAAGGAAGATGACTACTGCAAATGATGATCATGCTGCTATATGGCAACCTTTATTGAAACAAGATGATTGCTACAGGAAAAGAAAATGTTGCTACAAATGTCCACACTGCTGCAAATCTGTACTGAGATCACAAAACCATATAGTCTTCAACCGCTACATACCATGTGCAATCCTGCTTATGTGAATAAATTGTGTTGATGTCAAACATAAGCAAGAATCATTGTATTACTGTCCATTGAGGAAGTCGTTAACCAATGCGAGATATCCCACCTGTGATGTCAATGGGAATCAAGGCACTAGTTACATTCTACTAGCCATGAATAGATTTGTCGAAGTCGAACGGACTGCAAAATTCATCCACCAAGAAACATTGATGTATTCCCTTGGTAGATGACAAGGATACCTACCATTAAGGCATGCAGGCTCATAAGTACCTGATCTAACCCTAGCCTTGGTCCCAGATAATTTGTTGATGTCGATGGGACAAAGCTTGTTGGCAGGTGGGGCTTAAGGGATCCCACATCAACCAACACGAGTACAAGACATAATGATTTGAAGAACTCATACAAATTTACAACATTATTGGGAACATTGCCCGCCAGTTACCTGGTTTTCAAGCAAAGTCCCTGTCCAGTTGCGCTAGACAAGCTGGTTTTCACAAAAGGACTTATTTTCTCTTTTTTACTATTTTCATTTATTTATTTACAATACAAACTTTCCTATTCTGCTGAAGAAAGGGATATAAACTCCTTCAAGTGAAGGAGTACTTCCAATGAAGCCATGTGCGGAGCAGGTACAAATAGATATTCATGCTCAGATTTAACATATAAACTTGGAAGTTTACATGAGCAAGAAAAACCAACATATGTACTTGATATGAAAAAAAGAGTTTTAGAAGAGGCGAATACTGCCTCGGTTGAGTTGTTGTTCGGAACCAATGTTTGACTTAGTCATGGTATTCTTGGTCCATTTCTTGATTTGGCCCATGATGCTCATCCTCTTCTTCCATGTCATGTTGATTGTTCTCCGTAGGGTGAGTAGTCTCTTGATTACATTTCAGATCTACTGATAGGCATGTCAAGAAATCCTCGATCTCAGGTTCCAGTGGATGTTCTCCATTGATTATAGTGCATGATTCATTCGTCTCCTTAGATGACTGGTCAGGTAAATCAAAAAAGACTTCCAAATCCTCTTTTAGTGGTGGAGAAATGGACAATTTCTTGACTATTGTCACGAAGTTCTCTTCCTAAGAGGTTGATGTCAAGATCCCAGTAGCTGCTAGGGCTTGTGAGAGGTCCTTCATATTTATCATCTTCAAGTCCATTTGGTTGATTGGTAGTCCCTATCTCCACGCACATATTAGTAACGGGGGTTCTTTCAACACCCCAAAATGATATAACGTTAAAAGATTGGAATATGGAGATGAATTTAAAAGCTATATTGACTGAAATAAAACTCACCACACTTGAGAGTGAATAAGAATACTATTTAATCTATTAAAAGCAAAACAATTCAGGAATTAAATATCTCACAGAGTGTTTCAGACTATTCTAAGGCCTAGGTTGCTTGTGAGGCTTAGCTATGGTTCCAGTAGATGTGTCTTACTAAGTCTGTGAGATTTACAAACTTTTGTGAATTACATGAAATGCGGAAATGAAATCAAACTGCTTCCACTTCTACGCATAAAGATAAAGGAAATAAAAACTCAAGAACAAGCAGTGATCGACGAGACTTTGGAGCAACCCCAACAAAAGTGGATGTGTGGCTCTTCACTCACGTCTTACTATACTCTCTCCACCCTATGACAGTCCTGCAAGATCCTGAAACTATGATAATAATGGTTACCTGAATAAGAAATGAAAACTTCCCTGGCAACGGTGCTAAATTGTTGGGAGTTTTAATCTATAATTAATCCTCCTAGTATTTAATTGTCAATCTGGTCTCGTAAACACGAGTTGTATTGCGCTTTCTACATTTAGTTCTTAGTCAGAGTTTTAACGTTTCCTTTATAATGATCACCTGGGTAATAAATATACTAATGCTTGCAAACTTAAAATAAATCAAACATCTAGCTAACACAAGCAGACTCAACAATCAAATTTGATTTAAAGACTTTCAAACTTCTATGAACTACCCTATTTTGAATTTGAGCCAAAATCTGGACTTAACGGATAACTTGACCTTTTTTTAACATAGATGCCAGGTTAAGATAATGAATACTTAATTAAACAGACTGTATACAAAATCAATCAATCAAAACACTTGAGTTTGAATTCTTACAATCCACACCAGAAGATTTACTATTTGCAGTGACAAGCCAAACTGTACTCAAAACGTATTAACTAATTTGTCAGCACCAAAGATCTTAAGGTTAAGTACTAAACTGGGCACTTTGTTTTCTCTTTTAACTTACCAACTTTACTTGTATTCTTAATCAAACTACATACAAGTCCTTAATTGATTATGGCAATGAGAACACTTCAAGCACTAGCTTACTCAAACATGGCAATCAATGAATAACTCTTCGAAAGTGTACTCTAAATTACCCTACAATCGCATCAAACTTCAAATTGAAAATAACCCTATTCTAAAGCTTAATGAATTAATACTCTGTTTTTGAAATCCACTAAGGCATCTAAGCTATGGAAAACATAACCAAGCATTTAAACAAAACATGGAAACCAACAATCTGAATGAGACAAATGAAATTGCTTTAACAGCTAGCACTAGATCAATCTTTTGCGTTCTGAAATTAATCACACAGTCTACTTAGCAATAAAGAAATCTATCTAACAAAGGAAATTAACTGAAGCTCTGACAAATCACTCCAATCAATACTTTGAAAGAAGTGCTCCTATACATTCATGCAGAAATCCTAACATCAAACCAATCGATTTACATTAAACCAAACTCATGCCAATCGCATCATTCAAATGATTATCTTAAAACACGTAATTCCTATGTCGCACACACTTGCAGGAACAATCCAAAAGAGAGTCAATTGATTCAATCACTAGAGGGAACAAGAGAAAACGATGTTGAAATTGATTAATCCCATTTAAATTAACTTAGACTCCATTCATCTCTGATCTTTGAATACATTAATCGATTTAAGTATTTGAAAGTAGCTCTGCGTTGTCAATAAATAACTTAACTCTTCATAAGCATGAGATGATAATGTAATCTGATAAAATTCATGTACACTTATGACTTTCATAGTCCAATACGATGTGTGAGGTTTATGAACAGAGTAGGTCTCTATCTAGAAAGCAACAACGATGATCACCAGAGGTTTAGATTTGGATTGCTAAAGTATGGTTTTTAAAACATCATAACATCATCACAATGCAATCAATTGAAACTCAAACATTCTTCACACAGCGTGTAAAATAATAAGAAATTGCAGATAATTGAAGAAATATCTTTCACACAAAGGTACTGCTACACAATGTTACAAAGCTTAAACCCAGATGGGTGGGCCTGACCACACTTGGGAGCTGGTTAACTTACAACAAGCGAAAGATTTTGATCACAATTAACTCGTTATTCACAACGAAACCATTGAACAATTAACTCGAACTCAATTCATGACCATTAGAAACATATTTGATTCAAAAATAATAATTCAAGAGATACACAGTAATAGACTTTAACTTCAGTTCGTTGCCTCCTTTCCTATGCTTACCGCTTTGCTTTTATACATGTTGTAGATTAATTACATTCCAAATGAAATGGGACAACAAACAAATTCATGTCGTGTTTGACTTCTCTAGATGGCCTTCAAACAACTAATGGTTGATGTTGATGTTGATCAATGCATGGATGGAGGATAATAACTTATCAAACCGCAACTATGGCATAAAAATAGGCATATCTAAATTTGACTGTTAAGCACAAATCCAACTATTTTATATCAATTGGCCTCAGAGAACTCCGTATATCTTCCAAATCGTAAGGTATTTTAGAAAATTATTTTAGGGTTAGTAAATTGGCGATATTGGGACCAAAAATCAGGTGCCATATTTTCTTCATTTGCCTTCATATGCACAGAAATCTAGGTGGAAGTTGGCAGTTTGAAAATTATTGCAGATTTGGGCAAATTTATGAATTTCCTTCTAGAGACCTAGATGAGTGCGCTGGGTGCAATCTAGGTTATGGAAAGGTGTTACAACATCATTTTTGACAACAACCTCTCTTGGTTTCTCCGGAAGCATGCCGAAAGTGTCAAAAGCCCCAAATTGGCCATTTCCATCCTCCACTAGCTCGTGAAGAAACTTGGGGATGGAACCTTGTGAAAATGAGCTTAGTGAAACCGTCATTAGTAAATCATGACATAATTATCTTTAATCATAGAAAAGCTAATAAAATTAATGATAATCAACCACGAGGCATAGGATGTGATTTGGTAATAAATGATGGTATTAGGGTATGAAACGGATTAAAGACCTAGTGTTTTAGGGTATGAATGGTGTTATTGCATGATGAAAACATGGGCATTTTCGAGGCCCATTAGCCTCCGAATTGATTGTTGGATGAAGATGTGTCACCCATTTCTTTTTGACGAAGGATTTGGGAAAAATTATCCATGATCTCGTTACTTTGTTGTTTGAGGGCTTCTTCAAGTAACAATTTGATAGGATCTCCCTCAACTTTCTTTTCTTCTGCCATGGGGGATCGTCTAGGTTGGCAAGGCTAGTCTTACAAGGGTTCAAGAAGTTCATGTATGAACTCTTTATACCCCTATCTCGTTCAGGACATCCATAGAAAAGAGAGAGAGAAACCGCTCTAATACCATTGATCCAAATTTACGAAGGAATGAAATGAAATATAGATTTAGGAAAAAACATAGAGATATAATGGAATGAAACCTCGACTAATAAATAGAAAATGTTGAAAAATTGTTTACATGCAGAATGAAAGAAAACTAGCCTGGCGATGGTAGCTTATCTCTAAGAAGAGTTGTGATGGTTACATGCCTTTTGAACTCTGTTACAATGAGGCTACAAGGCCTTTTTATCATGAAGAAATAATGAGAAACCCTAAACTTCCAAAAACCTAACCCTAGGAGATGATGCAACAAAAGCTTATGGGCACTGATGGGGTTAGTTGGAACATCAATTTCCCAGGATCGTAACTTTGGCATATGATCTCTATTTGGCATGCATGATATCCTATTAGAAAGGTTTATATCACGAAAACATATTTTAACTACAAACATCAATCTTTAACTCATGTTTTCCCATTTCCCCCAAAAATGCGATTTCGGGCGTAAAAACAACTTTGGAAGTTTAGGACTTGAAATCTACCAAAAACTATGTTGAATAGTAGGAAACTGACAGGAAATAGTGTTGGGGGTCCAAATGGAATAGGTGTGGGTGGCCACCAATATCCACCTAGATCACGGTCACCTCCAAATAACTTTCACCATTTATTTAACTTGCATCAATATGGGGTCTTCTCACCTACTCAGGATCTGACACTATTTCCCTGCCTGTGTTTGGTCTTTGAAGTGAATGGATGAACTTGGTTCTAGGGCCCACACTTCACTCATGAATTTGAATTTGAATGTTGGTATTTTTGGCCAAGAAATCAAATGACCTTAAATCTTGAACTCTGTCCCGCTCTTTTGGCTCGTCTTTGCAGGGGTTTTGTTCAAGAGTGAACGTTGTTCACACCAACCCCTTCATCTTCCAAATATTTCCTTGATACAATCTCCAGGCCTTAGCTTATTTTGGGAACTTAACCTATCCCAACTTTGGACCCTCACTAGTTAGGATTTAATTGAATGGTGACCAAAAGAAATAGAACACATATAATATAGAAAAGAGAAAACACATAGGAAACTTGAATAAAAAAAACAAATTACATGGCTTGACCTCTGAGAACCTCGAAAACCTCTCTAGTGTGATTCTTACAATACACTGGCTACTGCTTGACTGATCCGGAGATAAAAAACAGGCTAAAAAATTGAAGTTCTCTAAACCTCCCGAAACCAGCGTCAAGTCGTAGTGTTCGTTGTCTTGATTCCAATGACGCTTGAATCGCCTCAATACGATGTCGTATGAATAAGTTATGAAGTTATGAAGTTTATGACCAACAACAAAACTTGTAGATGGGCTGACAAGGCATTCCATACTGCTGACATCATGTTGACATCATCATGCCAATTGTGCGTACGAAGGGCCAATTAGAGTCTGCCATGTGTCACTTCATACAGGGATGAATTGTCATCATTTGATTGGTTCGTGCAGTTTTTTGAGTCCCAATCGAAGGATGCCACATGGCCCAATCAAATGTCGCCACATGGCACCTCCACATTGGTCATTTTTTTGTGTAGGCCCTATTAAAATAGGTTAGTTTATTAGTCGAAATCCTTCAAAAATCCATGAGTTTTTGTTGTCATACAAAGGGTCAAACTCAAACATTTTCACTGTCATAAGTTTGACCTTTCACTGTTTGGGAAGTCATTATGAGCCTGGTCATCACCTTGATTATTAAAGTTCAATCATGGGAAGGGGTTTCTAAGTATTGGGAGATGGGAAGTCATTATGAGCCTGGTCATCACCTTGATCATTAAAGTTCGATCATGGGAAGGGGTGTCTAAGTATTGGGAGATGTTATGACGACTATTAAGTCAGGGTATTGAGAGTTTTTTAGGATGTCTACTTGATGATGTGTCTACAGTCAAAGGGATGATGTCAAAGTTGTATAATCATTAATATCCAAATCTTTTCCCTCTTTAAACATCATATTTTTTCCCTCCTTCCTATCCCCTTATTCCCTTGTTATCTTAAAATTCCCCTATTCCTAAACATCCATATTACCCCTATTTTCTATTTTAGGCCTAGACCCCTATTTTATCCCATGTATAAGTTCTGAGGCCTAAAACTCCCTTACCTAAACATCATTTCGTATGATGATTAATCCTTGTCCATATCCATTATATGCAAGTCATTCATCATACCCACATCATTTCCCTAGATTTTGTTATGCCCCAAACTCCAAAATGATTGCTTTTCAGGGATTTTTCATGTGGAGCGCTGATTAAACATCAAGTTCAATTTGTCAGCAAAATTTTGAATCATTTTCAAAATCATTACAGAAGGCCACCATTTTCATTACGACTGAACATAGGCGAATGAATTGGTTCTTCATGCAAGGAATTTGAGAATTGGTCATGTACTGAAGGCGGGTTGCAGAGAAATTCAGACATTGTGCTACGCTCTTTCTGTGCAGAGGCTATTAAGGTCATGCACTACTACGTAGAGTTCTCAACAACATGCAGTTCATTCTCAGAGTTGTTAGAGGTAGGAGTCAGTGGCCTTGCCTGTGTATTCACTATTTTATATTCTGATTGAATTCTGCCAAGCTTTGTCACATTCTCTGTTAAAGGAAAAATGGCTATGCACACTCTGTTTTTCCATCAAGCCTTTACTCACATTTTATGATGCTGAAAGGTTGAAGTAAACTGTAATGTGGATTTGAATTTTTCCCAGTCACCTTCAACATCAGAAACCTTCTCTGTCACCATTTCCTGATACAACTGTTTAAGTGAAATTGCGCTGTCACCGTTGCCCAGTCTTGTACCCTTTGACCTATACACGTATCCTCTCTCAAAATTGAGTTTGGTCAGGTATCAGGATTAAATGGCTCCTATTGTCAGTGATAAAGGTGGAGATCTAGTGTGCACTGAGCTCGACACCATGAACCTAATAAATTCCTCACTTGCTATTAAGGTAGCTTTGAAAACGTAGGTTGTATCCCTTTTTTCCAGAAGGTCCAAAAGGTAGGTCACAATATGAGGCTCGCCAGTATGTTTGCTCTTAATTTTCATGATGGCAAAGTTAAGTTAGGAAACCAGGAGATTTTTGTGACTGAAAAGTTAATTGTTGATGCCACTAATATCCCTACAGCGAGGGAAAAATCATTTAAAGGAGATAAGCTGAACATCCTAGATTTCAAATAGTTGGTTAACCCAGAATTCATGGATACTTTTTCTACAAATTTTACCACTATATACCTTCAAGAGAAGTATATTAAACTTTTAAAAGTCATCCAGAGGTACTTCATCCGTGAAGGTAGATATAGTAGGGTGTATTAGTGTCATTTGAGGTTGTTGTGGCATTTTAGTAAAGAGAAAACCCATGAACTTACCTTATTTATTACTCAATCTTAGAGAGAATGGAAGCCAAAGTTCATATTCAGAAGGACAATCATGTTTCTAGTTTATTTCATTTCTCTCTTACCAAAATTTTGGTCAAATTTGCAGTTAAAAAGAAGAAAATGCATTTGTCAGATTTCCTTTCCAGTATTGAATTTTTGCCTCAAGTTGGGTCCTCATAAGTGAAAATGGATGAGGAAGAAGATAAAACGCAGGGAACACATAAGAAGGAAGTCATCCACCCAGTCAAGGAGACAAAATCATTGAAAAAGGAGGGTGAAAATACAAGCAAAGAACTCATGAGAAAGCTTGGTAAGAAGGCTAAGAAACAATGCATAAAGGATAACAAAACAACCGAAGAAGAAAAAGCGCAGGTGGCATCAACACAGTCTACTAAGGTTAAGGTAAAGGTTGAAGATACAATTCTGGAGGAGTTTGTAATGAGACCTAGGACAAGTTCAAGGGTAAAAAAGAATGAGGAAGAGGTAGACCCTCAAGTAATGGTAGAAATTTATGAAGATAGATAGGGAGAGAAGCAAGAAGATAGCAGAGAGGAAGAAGTGAAAGAAGTTGAAATAATGCAGCCAGAGCATAGGGAAGATATAACACAATATGAACAAGGTGCTATACAATATGAAGAATAAGACCCCAAGATGGTTAGAATGAAATAAGCCCTTTCAAAATACCAAATGAAGATAACATTTCTTGAAAAGATAAATAGAGATTTGAAGCAAACAGGTCAACCAGTAGTTGGAAAGATTGAAACACCTCCTAAATCTCTTTCCAAAGACAAAGGGAAACATGTCTCATTCGCTGAATAGGCCAAGGCGATTGCAATGGAATCCAGTAGACCCTCAACAAGAGCATCCAAATAAAAATTTAACTTTGTACATCAATTGAAGAAGGTGGCTCAAGCACCTGAAAATCCACCTTTTGATCAGTGGAAAGAGTATCAGAGATGCCTGGAAGAGCTGGAGGAGAGTTAAGAGTAAGTCAAGAGGTTCAGACAAGCAAATCAGAGTTACAAGAGGTCTGTGCAGCATATTCTTGAGAATTGTGACAATGAAGTTCGTGAGGCATTCAAGGACGTGGACAGGGGTAATCATTTTGTAAAATGGTCCATTCCAGTGAGGAGATAATGTAAAAATCTGTAAGTCAAGAGTTTGGTGTTGGATGCAAAGTTAAGGAGCATGAAGCAGAGTTTACATAAGGCATGGGGATTAGTAAATAAGTATAAAGAAGCAACTAGAGCATCTTCTCCTAAAAGGGTGCCTAAACTGAGGTATAAACTTATGACTGAAGCTAAACCTACTTTGTCATCACCCATTGAACATACTGACCCCACTCCTCAAGCGCAAAAGGAAGAGGAGGTAATAAGGCCTCACTTCAAGTTTAAAATGTTGCTTTAACTTCAAAGGTTTATTGATGTTGTTTTATTTAGAACAATAGTATGAATTTGGTGTTTTGGAGCGACATGTAGTAGCACAGTGGAATTTTGTTAAGGCTGGAGGACATTCAACAAGAAGTTTTTAAAATTCGCTACACAACCGCTGCACAAACAAGGCCCACACTCTTGCACGTTCAGTGGAAGGAAGCCACTTGTCAAGGTTTAAAGGGGTCGACATGGAGTAGATGTGGTAGCCAGATCAAGCCTTTAGCTATCAACCACGTACAAGTGTTCAAAGAAAAAAGCATCGGTCACTGTGCAGCAACTACACAACCTTTGCACAATCAGCATTTCTTTATAGCTTTTGCTATTTTCATTTGGTTCATGAAGATATGATCTTCAAAAGATACACTTAAACATGTAGTTTTTTATATTTAGTTGAATTCATCATGCTTTATGTTTTTTATTTTTCATCAGAGGAAAAAGACTTGGAACAACATAGAGCTTTCCTCCTTTTAAGTTTTGTTTCGATCCACTGTTGGATCAGCCATGCTGTGAACCTAGGCTTTATTCATATTATGTTTTAGTTTATTTAAACTAGTTAATACAATATGAAATGGTTGTTGTTGGTTTCATTATTGTTGGGAAACTATTGCAGTTTGTTGTTGTGAATTGTGTTAATGAATTTGCTTGGATGTTGAAGAGATCCCAGTTGAATTGCAGAGATATTTGTGGTATGAATGTTTCAGAGAATGTTTCTTCTTTAGTTTATATGTTATCCTGTTAGTGTAATCTTCTTAAACTGATTTGAAGGTGTATGGAACAGTTATGCTCGAATTCATTTCACATGCTCTTGTCTAGCTATACCAAGATATTTCAGTTGCAAATGGAATATTTATACCTTTGTGAATATTTTGTCTTTTTCTTTCTTGATAACAATTTATCCAAATCGCAGTAACGAAATGTTATTTATTCTGCGATTTTAGATGAATGTCTTGATACCCCTATTTCCACTATACTGCAAATTGTTTTTTTCATTCCGAAGTTGTACTGGTCGAACCTCTGTACATGAAACTAGTTGGAAAATACATCATGATGGACCAGGGAGGTCATGATCACCTAGACTAGTTTTCCTAAAATCCTCTACCACCCCCATATCAAAAAATTAAACAATATCAGAATTGGTCTCTATTATATACTCCAAAGTGGTAGCCATTGATTAGCATATTTGTGTCATATGGATGCCAAGTGGCAGCCATCTCATAGCCAGATCTCAGCCACTCACTCGCTACCAAGTGGCAACTATTGATTGGTCAAACCTGAGCCACTTTCTGGCTCCCAAGTGGCAGCTATCGGATGGCCAGATTTGAACCACTCACTCGCTGCCAAGTGGCAGTTATCCAATGGCTAGATCTAGGCCAGTCATTGGCTTCCAAGTGGAAGCCATATATTGACCATATCTGGGCCATTTGTTGCCTGCGAAAGGTTGAGGCATTCTTAGTATTGTTTCAGGGCTTAAAGGTAGAGGGGCCTTGAGCTCTTAGGGAAAATCCCTCTACGTCGATGCTAAAGATGGGCACGAGGTTCTGCCTTGAAAGGAGATGGGCGTTTCAAACGCTCTGGGATTCGATCTGGTGGCTTCTCCTCCTCTTGTTATGGGGCAACATGCACAAACAACCTTTTAAATATAATACTATCGATTTTGAGTTCTTTGGTACTTCTGACGCCTTATTCACAGGATGGTTAGCTACCCATGCCCTTAAGTTTGGATTATATGAATTCTTCAAGCTATCTTACTCGGGTTACTTAGACAGACAAACACATAAGAGAATTGGACCTTAATTGTTCTGGCAGGATATGATTCTACAGATTTTATTGCAAAATTTGGGTGCAAACACAGTACAATTTTACAAAGGGATCCTTAGAAGTTCTTGTTGAAATATTGGCTGCTGAAGGATTTAATGGGTGAGGTGGTTTATATGGATTGGCGTATAAATCATGATGGTGTGAAGAGTTAGCTTTCAAAAATTTGAAAAATGGAGAATCATGTCTATATTCTCTTTATACCCTAACAAGTTTGCACTCTCCAAAATGTTTATAAAAAAAAGATTTGATCACTCTGCATTATGATATACGTTGGATTAAAATGAATCTGGAGTGATCTAGACTATTAATATTTAGTCTCACTCAGAAAGTGAGTGATTGTTTGTTTAATTGACAGGTTGTACAAGGGCCTTTTGCCTTTGCGGGATGCCAAATTCCATGTAAGTTCAGTGGCAACGCTAAATCTTGCTATATAGAGATTAATGGCCTAAGAAAAAACTTACATGGTGGATCATTATTATTTTCGTAGATACAATGGCGAAGTTTGCATGCTTTGAGAGTGTTATGAAGAATATATATAAATTTTCCTTTCCAATTCCAAGAGAAGATTGCTCAAAGGCTTGGCAGTTAGGTGTAAGCTTTGCAACTGGCTATATTGTAGGGATAACTTGGTCTTCGTTCTCAACCATTGCAATGGTATAATTGTGCGGGATGTAAGTTTATTTATATTAATAATAAAAGTTTGAATCATTGGAATTTTCATAAATGTAAGTTTGTTTATATAAAGAAATTATAGGAATGAGTAATTCATTGGATTGATTTACATTAAGTGAAAGATATTTATAAGTTGTTACTATAATTATTTATTACAAACTATATTCAACAATCTAAAAGTTACATATATCAATAACTTGTGATGTGATAAATGGCAACACATCACTTGTAACTAAAGAGTATATTCAACAAGGTGTATTTTTTATATACAAACAACTCGTGATCTAGCAAATACTAAGACATTACTTACCAAAATTTAACTAGCTTGAATTTAACCTAGAACAACCAGTTGCAAGATAACTTTTCATATCTTCTAAAATACCAATAAATTTAATTTAATCCGTCCATATAGGAATGCATTCATTTTCTTTCTACTTTGTAATGCTTTGATATTGAAATGAAATTCAATAGTGATCTTATAAATTGTATTCATTTTTCTTTATGCCTTGTAATGATCTAATATAGATGTTGAATTGAGATTCAACAATAATATGTAAATTAACTATATGCAATCAAGACGTTTGGTGTCATCACATTTCTCTTACGGATTGTGATAGTGAGCACACTAACAGGAGCTCAACATGGCTTGTGATAGTGAGCACACTAACAAGAGCTCAACATACATGATGTCTACAAGGTTTTCACTATGTTTGAAAATTTTCTTGACTGGATAATAAGTGCATCTTATTTATGAGGAAAGCACATGCTATCAAAATCGCCAAAACAAGAAAAATATATTTTGAGATTTGGTGAAAATTTTAAATTTCTTCCATGTTATGTTTCATCCATTTAGCTATTTAACTGCCATTGATATTTTTCTAGTTAATTCTCTTTATCAATGAGTTGGCTTGGTCAACTTTCTTCATTGATCCCATCTAAAATCCCTAGAATTTTGTTTTATCCAATTTAAGATCAAACCTCCAATTTTGAGAAGCTATTTTTCTAAAAAGCATGCAATTTTTTTTCCTTTAACTCCTTTGATAAATAGCATTTCTCCCGTGTTGCAACTTGGTTGTTAAGTAAGAAGAGTGGGTTCTCTAACTTAGCTTGATGAGCACATAGACAAATGAACACTAGGTGTGCAAATAATAGATCAAAATTGCAATTAAGGACAAGCTTAAAAGACATCAACTTCAGATAGGCAAACTTATTATATATTTATTCTTGGAAAATGATAGAAATAGTGCTCAATAAACCATGAATCATAAATTGCAATCAAGTTTTACACATGTTCTAATGCCTGGTAAAACTGAAAGTGTTACATTTTCAAATGCCCCATAAAACCTAAGCACTAATTCAACATACATGATGTGATGTTAAAAGAACACATGTCCAGTGGCAAAATAGCTCTTTGAAACTAGATCATCAATTATATTTACTAGTGAAAATCATATAGATCATTCGTTTACCCTCATCGAGAATTACTAAATCACCATAGATCATGTACACCAATAAAGTAACTCTATTTCAAGATAGAATAATTGTAACATTAAATATTAATCTTAATTGTAAGATTAAATATTGATCTTAGCACTTTATCTTAACCAAGGAAAACATTAATTCAACAAGCATTTTTAAAATGTGAAATTACATATTAAAGACCATATTCATTATGATAATCAAAATTGTTTTTTAATGATGTCAATGACATCTTATATTTCTAACATCAGATATTAATGATGTCAATGACCGACCATCTTATCCCATTCCAAAATCCATGTCATATAATGTAAATCGAATTAACAAAAGGATTGATATTTCTAATCACTCAAAAGTTAATGTCAACTAAATAATGATCAACAAAAGGCTTAATAAACACCAATATCAAAACACTTGTTATCAGTATGCTTCAATGCAGATTGTAACTACAAAGCACTGAATATCAAAACAATTTTTCATCAGTGTACTTCAGTGAATATTAAAACACTTGTTATTAGTGTGCTTCAAACAATTATTATCAACATGCTTCAACGAAAAAACAATTAACTGCAAAGAAATGAATGTCAAAACACTTGTAAACATAAAAATAGTAGAATATATAACAAAAAAAAATGCACAAGAAATGCATTGCTTTGATTGTAAATTGCATCCATTATAACAAAGACATTTAGCTCATTGCACCAACAACTGTTCCTAGAAAACCAGAAATGTTTATGATAATCAAGACCGTTGAAACAATAAAAATAAGCTCCATAAAAATAAAAAAAATTGTTTCTGAAAAAAACATAAAATCGCTATCATAACCAAGGCACTTAGAACAAGAAAAGTAATTTCAGCGATATTTTTCTGGTTTGATTTGCTTCCTAAAAATGAACAATGTTTAAGTTCTATCTATCCTAATAGCTAGATCAGAACAAGTGAAATTGTATGCTTGTAAGCCCTGTTCAAAACATTAAGAAGTGATGTCAACAAGCTAACCATGAGACATCCACATATACATTGCTACTCAAGTTATTAATGTTGGTACGCTAATTGCACAAATTTGTATTAGAATTTCAATCTTGATGAGCAGGAAACATTAACACACAAAGATATTCAAACATAATAAAAAAGCTGAGAGTGGTTACGCAAAAGAGAGATTGACAGTTTTTCTGGTTTGTCCGATCTGTATAATTGGATATACAAATATGGAAAACATCTTATAATGTTTAGGAATAAATAAACTTACATATATCTGTCAAATGGGCCAGAACATAACTTCGAAATGTAGAAAATTCACTCTAAACCTCTTCAGCAGGCCCACACCTAATAAAAAAATGTTTCCAATAAAAAAAATGGACTCAGAATCACAAGAATAAGAATAAGGAAGACACTAAAGAATTACGCTGGATCACTGAAATCTAAGATACATCAGAGACATGCTTAGGCAACAATCTATGGGCATTACTAATTCTCGAAAGCAGACATCCATTGTGATTCATAGTCATAAATACACCCCAGAATAATATTATCTTGCCGCACAATCATTTCTCGTAAGCATAATCCGCCATGAAATATGACACTTGGATGTTGGAATGACAAGGCTGCTGCTTTCATAATAAACATACAAATATTTCGTGAAATATCTGTTACTCTCACTCCCCAAAAGGGTGATGGCTTAAACTTGACCACTTTTCAGGATCCCATCATCACCATATTACCCAGCATGATCAAGTGCAATATTCATATCTCCATCTTCTTAATAAATCTGCAAAACCATAACCTGAAATTACTAGGCCTGCAACTATATTTATTCAAAATTGTGCTCGCTTGAATCTTGTCCTAAAATCAGGTCTCTAGTTAGTGTTAAAGAACATTACAAGGAAAGGCAATTTGTAAAGACGTTTCCCAAGCTTTATGCTGCGGAATTCAACTAACCAACTCCCCAATCAAATCAAGGCAAACATGGAGGAAAGAAATTCCTTGAAACAGTAAAAATAAAGACAAAAAACTCCGAGCAGAGGTTGTTAAAAGAAGAAAAGTTAAAGCCAATTCTTTCTAATAAAACCGATTGGCTTTCTTTTTAAAGAGTTGCTTCTGCTGCTGTTCGCTCAATTTGTTAAGGACATCAAGGGCTGACTCTGACACAACCCGATGATACTTTAGGGCTGACTCTGACACAACCCGATGATACTTTAGGTGTTCTAACTGGGGACATGATTCCTTCTCCATAAAAGCAACTAAATCAGCTTCAGATGATCTGCCCAACTTTTGTGTCACCGCCCATTCATAAGCATTGCCAAGTGAAAGAGCCCAGAGATCATGGCATTGAATTTTGTTACAGACATTGTGTTTTCAAAAAGAAGACATGGAACAATGAAAGGGAACGATCTTGGTGCAGGAAGTATATTAAAGAATGGCACACATAGCATATGACCCAAGATGGCAGTCGAGCTGCTGGAAAAAACATAGTCATTGGAGGGATGATGCAAATAAGAGTGAATGAATACAAAAAAGAGGAATGAGCTTTCGCAGCAAAAAGAAGAGGAATATTAAGTTGGCTTTCTTCGAGAAACCAATCTGCAGACACAACAGAAAAGAGCAAAGAGTTGCGAATAAGAAACAAGAGGGAAACCCATTCAGCAATTAAAAATCAGAATATTCAATAAATAACTTACAAGAACTTCACTACATAAATAACCATTAAAGCAGATTACAAACAGCACCTCCTTAATGTTTTAGTTTTCCCAAAAGCATGTATTATGGACTAAAACCAAACCCCTTAGAAAGGATTGTGTCTGGTGGACACAAACGGAATTGGACCCAAGTTGTCATCTCCAATGACTTTCTCACTGAAGCAGGCTATTCTGCAATGTTGCCCAAGATCCAACTCTAGAGAACAAGAACCAGGCTACCAATGATAGCTCATCAAGTTATCAACTACTCCAATTTCTTCATCCTCCTTGGCAGAATAAGAAAGTTGGCTATAAAAGAACTGCTAACGACTACTCCGATATCTTCACCCCCCTTGGCAATAAAAAACATTTAAGATCGAGTCTGGCGAAGATAAAGTATGGAAAATGGTACTGAGATAAACAATGACATGACATGTTCTGGGTTTGCAGTGGAACTCCACTAAACTGATTTTCGGCTATTTTTGTTGAAATCGATA
Source organism: Pinus taeda (assembly GCA_000404065.3). Lineage (NCBI taxonomy): Eukaryota > Viridiplantae > Streptophyta > Pinopsida > Pinales > Pinaceae > Pinus > Pinus taeda. The sequence continues at coordinate 98,345 of APFE031007547.1, read as the reverse complement.
ATCAGCATGCCTCTTTTGTCATAGTTCGAATCCCATATTAACTATTGGAGGAAAGGCTGAAAGACTCGTGGAATTGATGACATCTGGTGGTTGAAACGTCATTCCCATGTGGTAGAAGATAATCACTACCTGTGTGACTTGGTGCACTCCCTTTCATCATTCTCTAGTGCATCAGATAATGTTGTCTGTCTGACTTTCTAAAAGATTAATTTTGAAAAACATTGAAACTCTTTCAAGGATATAATGAGTGGTGGAATCATCAGATATCCAGGGCTCAAAGTGGGTCTGAGGCACCCACGTCCTATTTTCATAATTTCATTATCCAAAATATTCCTGGTATAAGTCCCCGGAGGAACCAATGGATATGAGCACCGATCTGCACCTCTTACAGGCGATAGATGTTGTGGTTGCTCAATCTACTCAAAGTGGGGTGTGAGGCATCCACGTTCTATTTTCATTATCCAAATTATTACTGGTAGAAGCCCCAGAGGAACCAATGGATATGAGCATCGATGCACCTCTTACAAGGGATAGATGTGGTGGTTTCACACTATACTGAGCCGCTAAAGGGGTTTGGGTAGACAATGATACATGATAAAGGGGAAATTCCTATAAACCCTGAGCATTATGCAAATACCAGTAAAAAGGAAGATACACTTCTTCAACTATCTTGCTGAAGCTCTGCCACTCATTTTAGAGCGTCCGCCTTTTTTAAACTTGATCTCAATACCGGCCTTCAAACAGAGAGAAGGGTGGAGGGTATATTCCTTCTGATTGTTGCAATAAGCAAGGGTTAGTCCGTCATCAAGATGCTTTCCTGCGAAGATCAGACGTTGCTGATCGGAGGGAATCACTTCTTTGGCCTGGATATTATCTTTGATATCTTTAACGGTGTCAACGCTCTCAACCGCGAGAGTGATAGTCTTAATAAGAGTTTTGACAAAGATCTGCATCTTGAAACTGGAATATAACTAATATATACCTGTAAATCATCACAAAGCAATTTTTTTTAGTCAAAATTGTTTATTTACCAACATATTATGAAAAAACAATACCAAATTCCATAAGAATATGAGAAACTGTTGTCCAAAGGATGACAAATGCAATTCATAAACTAAAAGGAAAAACTCTCCAAAGCCAAAACTTTAAGCAGTTGCCAAAAAATAACTCTTCACATAAAACGACCAAGAGTAGGAACTCTAACAAGGTTGCAAACAAAATTTTATACAATACCTACAAAGACAATAAAATGCAAAACACAATATAGCCTTGACAGCCAAATTTCCGTTCAAAATAAAATAAACGAATATGTAAAAGAACTTTTGAGATACGAGGGCTTAAGCAAAAGAACTTGTAAATAGAAACCCCGATAGACAGAAACCCTAACAGCTTACACATCAAGAAATATAAGTTACAGAAAATAAATATGACTGTCAATAACCACATACAGTCAGGGGCAAACAAAAATCAAAATTGACAAAACGTACGCCTACAATATTAATGGCATCAGTTGTCAAATGGTCACCTCAGATCTGACTCAGTGTGTTTGATATTTGATGTGAAGAGGAAACCACCCCCCAGTTGCTGCAGAGGAGTGAAGAAGTTGGCAGATCTGACCTCCACCACCCCTGCAAGGAGCGCAGTGTGCAGTTGCCTGAAGAGGGTCTATTCACAATTCCCCAACGTTAATTCAGTTGTTGTCTGTGTCTCCCATGCTCCTGCAGTGTTATTCTTCCCTTCAAAACTTTTCTCTCCAGACCAACTGCAACACAACACATACCAATATATTACTTATAGATCTGCAATGAAGAAATGTAGCAAAAGAAATAAAAATATAAAAGACAAACAATGATATAAATAACTTCAATACCAAAACTAAAGGTTTTATCAATGGTATCACCTCAGAGATGGCTTGAGGTTGATGGTCCCCTCACGTCCTGCATGGGAGGGTTCTTTGTATTCCCAAACCGATGGTGATCTCTCTACTTTGGTGGATGTTTGAAACGCTCATGGAATTAATGAAAGTAGAGGAAAAAAGTGGATATGGTCACTGATCTCCACCTCTAATAGGGTGTATAGATGTTGCAGTTGTGAACTCCATTGAAAAATTGTATTTGCTGTGCTGACGGCTAGAAGTTTCTTTGTGAATCCAACAGCTATTGTGGATGGCTTTGAGTAGATACTAGTGGAATTCCCAAACTAGAGATAAACTTTGTTTATAGTTATATATCAATGGAAAAGCAAAAGAGCAAGAAGCTAACAAAGTCAAGACTACCTCTCTATCTGCTCAAATGCCAATAAAAGTTTACAACACCGAAGTTACCTGCATCCCAAAGGGTTCTGATTATCCTAAAATCAATATAACTCACTTTACAAGCAATAAGAGATATCGGACAAAGGTTCAACTTAGAGGAGAAGCTCTATTTGCAGGAAAGAAAATCTACTAAACTCTTGATAAGCGAAGATCTTATGTCTCCTTCACCGTTGTTATGAGACCCATCATGCAAGTCCATTTGCACCATATAAGAAAGACTGAGAAGAGGATCTCATTGCTGCCTTGTTATGCTACTCATTTTTAAGCAACATATACCACAAGAGTGCCTATAGTCACATAATTTTATGTGTAACAGAATTCAAGAAGGATATCTGTTACACATGGAATTGTATATCACATTGGAGGGGAATCTATTTGAATTCTACATCTTGTCTCATTGTGGAAAATTTGCATGTAGTGAAATATGGCTTCATGGAAAATTTATGAAATGTATAAGGTTATTGATGTCAAGAGTATCCATGGGTCCCCTAATCGCTACAAAGTTGATTGGTTGGAAGAAAGTCCAAAACATGTTGGTGATCCTTCTTTAGTTCTCCATATTGTAAAAGAACACGAGGACATGTTCATGATGCTATTCACTTACCCCCTAGAAGTAAAGAGAAGGAATTGCATCAGGTGTTCATGCAGCCCAAAGAAGGCCTTCTTGGTCTTTTTGAAGGTAACAAAGGCATTGCTAAGAAAAAATGGATGAAGTATTGGTTGAAGAAGATCCTTCTAAGCCCTTGAAGATAATGGAAATCCAGATTTAAGGAAAAGTAAGTTTTGAAGTCCCTCTGAAGCATGATGATCTACCTCTGCAGAGAAGAAGCTAGGTACAGATTATAATGTTTCTCTATTATCTTCCAACCAACCACCAAACTCAATGGTAGTTAAAAGGGGGACTTGTAATTAAACATGAATAAAATTTGGAGCAGATAGATTTTTTGGGGTTGAGGTAACAACATGTGATCATCTTGAACAATAACCTTGACACCTGTAATACTTTTCTCATCGATCTGGATCAGGCCTTATACTTGGGACAAAATAGAGGCACCATATCATATATATTGTGCTTTGAAGGGCCATTAGTATTTGATGATGACCACCAAGAGGGAAGTCTAACTTTGACCCTATCACATGGTTGTTACGGGATATGCTGGATATGGTGGATGTGATGAGGGCAAAGAGCAATTAGTCAAGGAGGGAACTTCCCTTCTAAAAAGTGTGAAAATTCTATCACTGCAACAAATGATTTATTTTACCTACTTACTTCCCGATAAGTTATTTATGAAAATCCTTCAGTGAACATTAAAATAAAATTCGCTGCAGATACCACATCATAATACATAAACAAACACATGAACAAGAATTAACACATTGACACAAATATTTTGGACAATCAGTCCCCGGTAAACCCAATGTGGGAAAACCAATGCAGCAAGGGAGGACTTTATTATTCAGCAATTCTTCAATACAACTGGGTGCCAAACTGGCTTACCCGACAGAGAGAAAATTCTTCAACACTTCCCCCAGTCTCAATGTCAGCCTGGATGACCTCTGCGTAGCTCCCAGACCCTCTACGCCAGTGCATACCTCTCTGCGTCACCCACGTAGGCCCTCCAGTGACTACGCAGTGTGCAGCCTCTGCGTCTGCCTGAGAGGCTTTGCATCTGCCTCTCCAACCTCTACATTGTTCCCGACTCTCTATTTCGTACTTGTTGCCTCCTGCTACACTCTAGACCACTAGTTCGAATTTCTCAGCTAACCCCGCTCTAGAAATCGAACTAACTGGTCTCCCTCAGTCTATTTTCCAACTGACCCTCAAGCCTCTTCTTATACTTTTCCTGTTGGTTCCCCAACGACGGAGATTAAATCTTTAATCAATGGCTAAGATTAGATTTGGCTTGATCCATGACTTTTGGAACCTTCTAACTCCATTTTATATTAAATCCCATTAAATATTTTAATTTTTCCTTAAGTTAGATTAGGAACTTCTATTAAATAATATTAATATTTATATATCTCCCAAACCGTTGTTAGAATAATGTCCCAAACCATCATTTCTAGGTCTTGGAGATCTCACTCTGCTTTAGCCTCCCACCAATTCAGGCTAGAGCACATCTAGTATGCTACCCCAAATCAACACTCCCTCTAGCGAGGATTGTGCCTCTAGTAAACCCCTTTGAAGCATAAACTCGATCATACAAATCAGTACTGACTGATGGTAAGCCTCCTTGCCCAACATCCCTCTAACAACTGCGCAGCATCTTGTACTGTCCCATGCTCCTATCACACTGCCACCGCTACATTGTACTTGCAGCTCCCCCTGCATCCGTGCTGCTGCTGTCTCATCCTTCCCAACACGCACTGCATTGCAAACTCTCCTCAAATCATGTTTGCTCGTCTAACTTGCGGACTGCTACTGCACTGCAGACAATCAGACCCCATTTCCCCTGCTACTAAAAAGGATTCCTTTATCATCCCCATCTTCTCCCTGTAATAATCAAACTTGGTTCTTCCAAGTGCCTTAGTAAGGATGTCTGCCACCTGTTCTCCTATAGGAGTGTAGCTCAACTGCACAGCTCCTCGTTGGACACAGTCTCTGACAAAGTGACACTAGAGATCAATATTCTTTGACCGACCGTGAAACACTGGATTCTCAGAGAGCTTGATGCAACTCTAATTATCACACATGACCCTGGTCGCCTCCATCTTTCTTCTGAATAGATTCACAAGCAATTTTCTAAGCCATATGACCTCGCACGAAGTTGTTCTTGCGGCCATGTATTCTGCCTCAGCTGAGCTCAAAGCCACAAATTTCTGTTTCCTACTGCACCAGGAGGTCATTCCTAATCCAATGTTGAAAACTTGAAACAGTACCCAAAGGTACTTTTCCAATCCACTGAACTTCCTGCTTAATCTGCATCAGTAAACCCACTCAATCTGATATCCTTACCCCTGGTGTACAAGAGTCCATAATCGACTGTTCCCTGTAAATACCTGAGAACATGTTTGGCTACTGCCCAGCACGCCCTCTTCAATTCCACCATGAATTGACTGAGGGTGTTGACAGCGTAGCAAATGTTTGGCCTGGTATTGACCAGATACATTAGGGACCCTATGAGCTGCCTGTATAAGGTGGGATCAACATCTCTGTCTTCTGATGCATCAATCTTCTTCCAGTTCGTTATCATTGGAGTAGCCATGGGTCTACAGTCCTCCATCCTGAATCTCTTCAAGATTTCTGTAGCATATCTCCCTTGCCCAAAGAAGACCTCCCCATTTTGCTACCAAACTTCCACCCCAGGAAATAATGCATTCATCCCAAATCCTTCATGTCATACTTCATGGCTAGATTCTTCTTGCAGTCCCCTATGAACTTGGATGATTTTGTCAGGAAGAGATCATCCACATATAGTACTAAGATTAGAGGCTCGTTCTCTACAACCAAATAGTAGAGATTTGGATTTGCGTCACTCTTGACAAATCCCATTTCCTGTAAGTAGCCATCGGTTCGCCCATACCACGCTCTAGGTGCCTATTTCAGTCCACACAAGACTTTCTTCAATTTGCATGTTGATGTTTATAAGTTTACTTAGTTAGAACCCCTCCATGCACTTTATCTGATTTATTCCTACCTACTTGTTATCTTACTTAACAAGTTATTTACAATGTAAAGACTGAAAATAAACACTAGTGCATGCTCAACATATTACAGATCAACAACTAAAAGAAACATAAGCAAACACGCCATATGACACCATTATTTTTGGACTAATGTCCTCGAAAAAACCCAATGTGGGAAAACCGATGCAGGTATCTGAGGTTTTCTGAGTACAATTTGGGTGCTGAAACTGGCCTACCCAACAGAGAATTTCCTTGGCAATAATACCTCTCAGTTTCTGACAAATCTTCTGGCTGAAACCCCGTATAATCCTTCCGGTAGCTACTCAGCACAAATCTGCCGCAGAAACCCCAGCATTAGCCTCTCTTTGGACTGCATCAGCCCCTCTGCCTCACACTGGCTCTGCGTCAGCAATGCTGGCCTCTCTGAGGCTCTGCGTAGCTCCCAACTGCCTCTGCGTGGCCCTGCATGAGCGCTGGTTGGATCTGCGTCACTCTCCTTAGCTATTGCGCTGCTCTCTCGGCACTATCTCTACCTCTCTATCTCTTTGTACTAAAATGCCCCTCAGCTGCATCTCTCGATCACTAATTCTATCTCTCTTGGAAAACCCTGCTCTAGAGAATAGAATGACTAATCACTTTGGTGTGTTCTCCAAGTGACCTCAAGCTTCCTCTTATACTTTTCCTGTTGACATATCAACGACCGAGATTAAGTCCCTAATCAATGGCTAAGATTAGATCTAAATTGATCCATGTCTTTTAGACCATTCTAACACAAATTCATATTAATACACATTAATATTTTATTTTCCTTAAGTTTAGACTTAAGGACTCCATTAAAAATATTAATTATTTTAATATCTCTTGAGCTGTTTAAAATCTGTCCAAACCCTTTCTGAGTATTGGATATCTCATGTGCCCCAACCTCTCCACCAAATTTCGTGATTAGAGCACATCCGATGCTACCTCAAATCAACACTGCCTCTCAGCGAGGACTGTGCTCTAGCAATACTCCTCACTGAGTATTACTTTGATCATCTGGCATCGGTACCTGTGCTGATGCTAGGCCTTCTTGCCCAACATCCTTTGCACTGCTGCATCCTGTATTGCTGCCCATGGTTCTGCCACTGCCATTGCCGCATTTGTACTATAGCTCCCTCTGCATTCATGCTACTGCTAGTCCTTTCTCCGAGCATTGCATCCGCACTGCACCTCTTCTCATCATGCTGCCCACTACTGCATTGCAACTCTGTTATTGAGAAGTAAGTAACTGATCTCCCAATTTGACCTCCCTGTTGGGCTAGAGACACCTATTGATGTTGAAGCTCCCTCTGCCGTTGACAACTGCTCCCTCTCCGACCTCTGCACTGCTGCAACAAATCCATGCATATCGCACCGTTGCACACCTCTCTGTTCCATCCTGCACTGGTGCAACACTCCTGTGCCTCTCGCACTGCTGTAGCCTGCTATCCTCGCGTTGTCTCGGGACTCCTGCACTATAGCTCTCTCTGTCGCTCCATCTGCATCTGTCTCTACCTGACTCAGCCAGTCCCGCTACTCCTCTTCAGGGCTCTCGTAGCAAGGTCTAATCCAAGAGGTTGGGTACCTCAAGGATCCTGCCCCTCATCGCCTGTAGTCCGCCTGACTACAACTCAATGTCTCCCCACTTCTTCTCAAGTGGCGCGTGTGCACTCATGGCACAATCATCATCTGTCAAAAACTTCCTTCTTTTCCCGTGATGGCGCTGCCTTAGTCTCGGAAGACTCTCCCTTACTCTTCTTCCTTGGACACTGGGTCACATAATGACCCAACTCCCCATAGTGGAAGCACTTGATCTTGGAGAGATCTTTCTTCTTCTGCTTGTCCTGATTTCCCTTAGATGCTAGGGCCACATCTTCCTCCTTCTCCTTGACTTTGATCCCCTTGCTGCTGCTACCCGTCTTCGACTGCCGTCTGATCTCTTCCTGGCGAAGAGTTGCCTACATCTCGTCCCAAGGTGGGAGAGTCCTTCTGCCTAGGATAATCTGGACAAATACCTTCCAGTCTTCTGAGATAGCATTCAGGGTTTTCCTCACCATCGGCTCCTAATCTGTTGTCATCTCTATAGCAGTCAATTGATTTCGGATCTCATTCAATCCTCCGAGGAAGGTGTCAATCGGTTCTCGCTTCTTCATCTGATACGACCTCAATTGATTCTCAAGTAGCATTCTTCTCTGAACAAAAGTATGCTAGTACAGCTTCTTGGAGCCTCCCACATCTCAAATGTCGTTTCCTTTCCGGCTATGTGTGGTACTACATGATGCTTGACCCCGTCAAGGATAATGCTCTTGGCCCTCGCCATCGCCTCCTCGTAATTGTCATTATCATTGGGGTCGACTGGGATAGCTGTTACCTTCAAGGCGAAGTTCTTGACACGATTCCTGTCAAGTACGGATAAGATTTTGGCCTTCCAGACTGCGATGTTCGATGCTTCGTCCAGTCTATCCTGGTCTCTTACTCCGTGTAGTGCCATGATGCTCCTCTACTTCCCTCTTGGAAGTTCTTTGTTCGACTCCTCTGAGTCTCTACTTCCTGTCAGGAAGTTCTCTTTTGGACTCCCTCTCAGTCCTGATTTCCCTCCTGGAAATCCTTCTGTCGCTGTTGAGATGCCCCCTACTCTGATCGTCTTGTGCAACCGCACCACTAATCTGGGTTCCTCGGCCAGAAACCCTCGGTAGCAACTCCTTTGGCCTTGCTCTGTCAAGCACTGTTCTGACTACAGTACCTCACCAGCTCCACTCTGCAATATTCGTGCAGCCTTCTAAACCCCAGCAACCTGAAGGTGACAACTCCTAGGCTCTGCGCAATCCCGGCACCAGCAACCCGACCTCCTCAGCCAATTGTGTCAGCCCTCCCATCTACTGCATGGCTTTGCGTGAGGCTCCTTTTTCCTTCCTTAGCCTCTGCGCTGCCTCTTCCCGACTCACCCTTAATGACGCAGGCACTACGTCACCCTTCCTTGTTGCTGCCCTACTAGAAACAGCTTCTGTCACCTCGAGACAACTGTTTTCTACTGCTATTGCTCCGCTCGGTTGATGTCCTTTAGTCCCCCTGTGATCTGCAATCACACTAGGATACCATGTTGATGTTTGTAAGTTTACTTAGTTAGAACCCTGCCATGCACTTTATCTGATTTATTCCTACCTACTTGTTATCTTACTTAACAAGTTATTTACAATGTAAATACTGAAAATAAACACTAGTGCATGCTCAACATATTACAGATTAGCAACTAAAAGAAACAGAAACAAACACGCCATATGACACCATTATTTTTGGACTAATGTCCCCGGAAAAACCCAAGGTGGGAAAAACGGTGTAGCTATCTGAGGGTTTTCTTATTAAGAAATCAGAGTACAATCTAGGTGCCGAAATTGGCCTACCCAATGGAGAATTTCCTTGGCAATAGTACCTCCCAGTTTCTGACAAATCTTTTGGCTGAAACCCCGGATAATCCTTCCGGCAACGACTCAGCACAAATCTGCCCTAGAAACCCCAACGTCAGCCTCTCTTTGGACTGCGTCAGCCCCTCTTTGCCTCACGTTGCCTCTGCGTCACCCTAAATGGGTTTGCACCAGCCCTCTGGTCCTCTGCATCAGCAACGCTAGCCTCTCTGAGGCTCTGCGCAACTCTCGACTACCTCTGCGTGAGCCCTAGTTGGCTCTGCATCACTCTCCTTGGCTATTGTGCTGCTCTCTCGGCACTATCTTT
>APFE031007547.1:63759-88002 GCA_000404065.3 Pinus taeda | reverse complement strand
TTCTGGGTATTGGAGATCCCATGTGCCCCAACCTCTCCACTAAATTTCGTGGCTAGAGCACATTTGATGCTACCCCAAATCAACACTGCATACATGGGACTTCTTCTCATGTGTTTCAAAGTGCCTTCTAGTTGTTCAATGTATACCTCTTCTTCTATCACACCGTTTAGAAATGTCGTTTTGACATCCATCTGATAAATCTCCCACTCCATATATGCTGCAAGAGATATGACAGTTCTAATAGATGTATAACTAGCTACTGGGGTGAAGGTCTTTTCGTAGTCAATTCCTTCCTTCTGAGCATACCCCCTTTGCCACAAACCTGGTTTTGTAGTTCTCAACACTGCCGTCTGCAGCGTATTTGATCTTGTAGATCCATCTTGAACCTACCACTGATCTGTCTTGAGGCCTTGGCACTACCTCCTAGACATCGTTCATTGTTATCGAGTTGTACTCCTCTACCATCGCATCCAACCAAACCTAATGTTGAGCTGCCTCTTGAAAACTGGTAGGCTCCCCATCCTGAGCTACTAATGCTTGATATCTATCTGCGTGTTTTCTTATTGTTCCTTGGCGCATCAATGAACTCCTCTGCATCTCGCAGAATCTAACGAAGTTCCCTGCTCGTTCTTCCTCTGCCAGTAGGTGCTTCTATTAGCTCCTCCTCATCTCGTGATTCTTCCTGATCCAAGGAAGAATTCTTTTCTTCCGTTGGTTGAAGAAGTTTGACCAACAGTTCCTCTTTTGACTGCTCCTCGGAAGGCATTTCTCGAGATTTTCTGAAAGCTCTGTCTTCCATGAACTTCACATCTCGTCGAACTACTACCTTCCTGCTCCCTGGAAAATAGATTCTGTATGCCTTAGCGTTCTCGCTATATTCCACTAGATATCCTTTCTCTGCAGTTTGATCCAGCTTCTTTCTTTTTTCCTCGGTATGTGGCAATATGCTAAGCTCCCAAATATCGTGAAATTACCGACTTCAAGCGTTTTCCCTGTGAAGACTTTCTCTGGAGTAATCTTGCCCAATGCCCGATGAGGAGTTCTATTCTAAACATAGACTGTTGTGTTGCATGCTTCTGCCCACATCATGGCCCTAGCTGCTTCTACAATAGTCCTATTCTTTCTTTCTACTACTTCATTCTGCTTTGGATTGTACGGAGATGTCCACTCTCTTTTGATGCCCTCCTTTGCGCAAAAATCAATGAAGTCCTTATCGACATACTCTCCACCATTATCTGAGCGCAAAACTTTTATTTTCTTCCCAGTCAGATTCTTCACCAGAGCCTTGAACTCTTTGAATCAATAGAAAACCTCGTCCTTGGTTTTCAGAAAATAAATCCAATTTTTACTTGAGTGGTCATCAATGAAGGTAACGAAGTACTCGACACCACTAAGAGCTTTAGTGGACATGGGTCCGCATATATCTGAGTGTATCAATCCTAGTACACTCTTGGCCCTGTTTTTACTTCGAGAAAATGCTGCCTTGGCATATTTTCCTAGAGCACATCCTCTGCATACATCATCTCGTTCTGTACTAAGATCTGGAACTCCTGTTATAGTGCACTTGAGAATTATTAGAGCCCCATGGTGCAAATGTCCCATTCTTCTGTGCCATAGTTCATTCAAATCCTTGTCTCCATGACTGCCTATTAGTGCCATTGGTGATTCTAGTTGTAGTCTGTACAACCTGTTACGTTTGATCCCGATCTGCACTTTCTTTTTCTAGCTTGGGTGTTTGATGTATACTTTCTCCTTGATGAAGGAAACGCCATAGCCTTTGCCTTGAAGTTGCGACACAAAAAGTAAGTTCATCCCCAATCCTAACATGCCGCACATTGGTAGCACGAAACCACTCTCCCGTTTCTGTTTGAAAAACTATGGTACCCCTCCCTACTAGAGTACATTTTTCCTTGTCCCCCATGGTGATCTGAAAGTTCATCTTCTCCTACCGATAGTCTGAGAAACATTTCGAGATTCCCGTATATGTCAAGAGGCTCCACTATCTATATACCATACCTCTAATGATGCAGAGCTTTTCACACAAGCCACTTCTTCTTCCAGCGTGGAATCCAACATAGAGAAATCGAAATCACTTCCTCTTGTGCAATTTTCTGAAAATATGTGCGAGTCTCCTGAGGTAGATGCCTCTACATCATGGTCTCGACCCATAATTGATTTTCCCTTCCTGTCTCTGATTACTTGCTTTGATACCATGTGAAAATTCTATCGCTGCAGCCACTGATTTATTTTACCTACTTATTTCCCGATAAGTTATTTGTGAAAATCCTTCAGTAAACATTAAAATAAATTCCACTGCAGATATCACATCATAATATAGAAACAAACACATGCATAATAATCAACACAAATATTTTGGACGATCAGTCCATGGAAAACCCAATGTGGGAAAACTGATGCAGCAAGGGAGGATTTTATTATTCAACAATTCTTCAGTACAACTGGGTGCCAAACTGGCTTACCCAACAGAGAAAATTCTTCAGCACTTTCCCCAGTCTCAGCGTCAATTTGGATGACCTCTACGTAGCTCCCATACCCTCTGCGTCAACCCCTGCCTCTCTGCATCGACACTGGGTCTCTTTGCGTCACCCACGCAGGCCCTCCAGTGATTGCGCAGTCTGCAGTCTCTGCTTCTGCCTCTCCAACCTTTGCGTTGTTCCCCTGGTGCTATTCTCGACTCTCTGTTCCGAACTTGCTACCTCCTGCTGCTCTCCAGACCACTAGTTTGAATTCCTCAGCTAACCCTGCTCCAGAAATCAAACTGACTAGTCTCCCTCAGTCTATTCTCTAACTGACCCTCAAACCTCTTCTTATACTTTTCCTGTTGGTCCCCCAACGACCGAGATTAAATCTCTAATGAACGGCTAAGATTAGATTTGGCTTGATCCATGAATTTTGGAACCTTCTAACCCAGTTTTATATTAATACCGATTAATATTTTATTTTTCCTAAGTTTAGACTTAGGAAGTCCATTAAAAATATTAATTATTTTAATATCTCTCAAACTGGTTAGAATCTGCCCAAACCATTTCCGGGTCTTGGAGATCTCATGTGCTTTAGCCTCTCCACCAATTTTCATGGCTAGAGCACATCCGATGCTACCCCAAATCAACAATAAGAAGAATAGAATCAGATAACCCTGTTGTTGATGAAGATGACAGAGCTAATTTGAAAGACAATCTCAAGGTTTTTCAAATTGTTGCTCCAAATGATGATGACGACCCTCATATTGTCATAAATGTATTGAACCACTAGCATTCACTTATTGTCGTAAATGTATTGAACCACTGGAGTTGCTCTCATTTCAGACTGAGGATATCATCAAAGCAGTGTCAACCTCACATCAGACTGATCTTTTTTCTGGAAGACGTTAACACTATACAACAATAGATTAAAAAACTAAGTCAAAATGGGCTACAAGCATCTACCCAAAACTGTCAATCTGATTTTACAGCAAGAATATTTAGTCGTGTATTTTCAAAATGGCCCAACAAATCAATCCATCCACAATTCTATTTGTGGATCTTCCAGTTGCATCAGACACATCAGACTGAGGATATCAGAAAAGAAGTGTCAACCTCACATCAGATTGATCTTTTTTCTGAAAGACATTAACAATATACAACAATAGATCAAAAAACTAAGTCAAAATGGGCTACAAGCATCTACCCAAAACTGTCAACCTGATTTTACAGCAAGAATATTTAGTCATGTATTTTCAAAATGGCCCAACAAATCGATCCATCCACAATTCTATTCGTGGTTCTTCAAGTACATGAACAGAATGCAACAATGGTTGTGATGGATTATAGAGTGACTATGCCCTTGAGGACACCATTGTGATAAACTAGTCTTCCTTGATCATAGATTGGGGCATTGCATTGTGAATGAAAAAACCCTACACAATAAGGGGATCACAACTCCAAGTGAGATGAGAGCATATCATGAATATAAACCTAAGTATACCCCTGTAAATGTCAGAGATGAGGTGCCAAATCCTCAAAGTCACAACACACAAAACTTACTGTTGTAAAAGTGAAGCTAACAAGCGACAACCATAATGTTAACAGGCCTCTTATAGCTACAAAGTAACAACTCCTGTGACATCTAGGAAACCAAAATTTGCTGGCATATTTGTACAGAAGAGCATAACCTCTAGTTGCATCAGGCACATCAGAGCCTCAGACTGAGAATATTAGAAAAGTAGCATCAACCTCATATTGTACTTGGCCAAATGTAATTGAGTATCAAATGGTTCTGGAATGACAGCTTAAAAAAAACCAGAATGTTGATGGAAAGAACTATGGCAAATAGAGGCTATGAGGTCTAAGAGGAACCTGTCTACAGAAATTGATAGCCAATGCATTGTGAAATTTTCATTTCAAGACAAGGAATACTTGTACCTTAAATCTTACAATGGGAGACCTGCTTGGCGGTGATAGAAATTAGAATCTCTTCTTATGCGACAGGATGTTGCACATTTCTATATCTTAGAGAGTATCTTGTCTATTCACTCCCTTTATGACAGAGTAGTGACATCCAGTTATCATGGTTGATAAAAGTATGCTACAGGATCTGTTCAACAATTCAAAGAGTGACTATTGAGATTACTATTGTAGAAGTGAAGCTAGCAAGCAACAAACATAATGTACACAGGCCTCTTATAGCTACAAAGCAACAACTCTTATGACATCTAGGAAACGAAGATTTATCGAGCATATTTGTGTAAAAGAGAAAACTCCAGTTGCATCGGACACATCAGACTGAGGATATAAAAAAAGTGGTGTCAGCCTCACATTGTACTTAGCCAAATACAATTGAGTATCAAATGATTGTGGAACGACAGCTTAAAAAAAATCAGAATGTTGATGGAAGGAACTAAGGTAAATCGATGCTCTTAAGGTGGAACATGTTAGTTCAAAGAGGAACCTGCGTCCAGAAATTGATAGTCGATGCATTGTGAAATTTCCATTCCAGGACACAGAATACTTGTACCTTATAATGGGAGACCTGCCTGGTGGTGAAAGAATGACTTCTTATGTGAGAGAACGTTGGCAGTTGCATGTTTCTATATCTTAAAGAGTATCTTGCCTATTCACAATTTATCTTAAAGAGTATCTTGCCTATCTTAAAGGGACAAGTCTACCGAGGCGGAGGAATTGCCTGGACGACCACTTTTGGCCAGAATCCAGGCAAAAAAATTTCAACAAATTTTGCAGAAGGAGTGTTTAAATCATGGTTTTGAAGGTGGAAATGGATTCAGCACCATCAAAAACTTTTAAGGCACCCAAAATCTTGACGTTTAACAATTGTAACTTGGATTTACAAAAATCCCTGCCAAAATTTATCAAAATATTGACAGAATTTTCATGATTTTCAGGGAAAAAATCAGTCTGGTTAGACTACGGCATCTTAAAGAACTTCTAACCCTCTCGAACTACAAACAATTCACTCCCAATATTTTTCTTCTCAAATTAAGATATCAAATTCAAATATTTGTCATGGAAGCGGAATTGTGTTGATTTGTGGTAGCATCAGATGTGCTCTAGCCATGAAAATTGGTGGAGAGGCTAAGGCTCATAAAATCTTCAAGACCCAGAAATGGTTTGGGGAAATTTCACTGGTTGGAGAGATATTAAAATAATTAATATTTTTAATGGAGTTCCTAAGTCTAAACTTAGGAAAATTAAAATATTAATGGGTATTAATATAAAACTGGTTGAAAATGTTCTAAATGACATGGATCAAGCCAAATCTAATCTTAGCCGTTGATTAGGGGGACTTAATCTCGACCGTTAAAAACTCAACAAGAAAAGTATAAGAGGAAGCTTGAGGGTTAGTTGGAGATACATCAAATTGATCAATCAGTTAGATTTTCTAGAACAGGGCTTGCTAAGAAAATTCGAACTAGTGGTCTGTTGCAGCGAGGGGCAGTGAATACATAGCAGAGAGGCAGGGATAGTTCTAGAGAGGTAGCGTAGAGGCTGATTAGGTTGACACAGAGGCAGTTGGAGACAATGCAAAGGCTGAATAGACTAACACTGAGGTAGCTGGGGACTATGCAGAGGCTGGAGAGGCCAGCGTGGGTGGTGCAGAGGGCTTGAGAGCTAACGCAGAGAGCCAAAAGGCTGACGTAGAGGCTTCAGGAGCTACACTAAGGCTAGTAGGGTTGACGCAAGGCCAAGAGGTGGCACCAGAAGAATTTTCGTGGGGCAGACTGGCGCTGAGAGGCTGAATATTTGTCTCCGAGAAGAGGTATTACAGCCATGTAAAAATCTTTGTTGGGTGAGCCATCTCTGGCACACTAGTTGTACTTAAGAATCTGCATAATAATAAAACCCTCATATCTGTTGCACCGGTTTTCCCGCATTGGGTTTTCCCGGGGAAGATTGTCCAAAATAACGGTGTCTCTTATGTGTTTGTCTCAGTTATTTCAGTTGTTGATCTGTATGAGTTAAGGTTGCATTTGTGTTTATTTCAGTATTTATATTTATAAATAACTTGTTAATGGAATAAACAAGTATGAGAAATTAAACCAGATACTGCAATAGGGATTTCTAATGGGTCACATTTAGAAATTTCAACAAATTTACCAAGACTATACACTTTTATGATCCTAATTAAGAAGACACTTCTATTAGAATAGCTCAAAGAATCGTTGCCATTAATATAGCTCAGATCTCATAACATACTAGCATATCAGATCTCCACTCCATAAAGGTGTGATCTACTTGCAAGATCAATGTGTTGTTGTTGCAGCAACCCTTGAATGGACAACCCCTCCACAACTTCACTACATCGTGGCATATGTTTTTGCTTCCTATGATAAGATCGTGTCTTCCTTTATGATGAAAATTTCCACAGCTTTATGCCCTTCCAAATTCTAAAATAGATGTGTCATTCCATTCACTCTTAATTCAAAACCCTACAAACTAAGGATAAATGTAAACCATATCCATGAAATAGGAAACCAATTCTCTTTTAAACCAAACTGTTCATTCAATTTTGTGGCCATTTAAAAAATAGAAGGAGATGATATCCATCAAATATAATCCTTATAAACGCTTTAAAAAAATAAATCGAACTGAACTGATTCCTGATGATCACAATAATCTTGGAGAATAGCTAGTAAGCAGAAAAAGGAGTGAAAACAGATTTATGAAGCAGCCAAGCAGCATTAAGCATTCAAATACTATTCAATTTGAGAGCTTGATACTTAATATGGCTAACCAAAAAATGATCACTGTGTGAAATGATTCCGACAACGATCATGATACGAATTTATCTATTTTTCTAGGTGGAATTAAAAAGAATCTTCCCGGTATTGATAGCTTTTTTTATTAAATCTATATGACTGACCTGTAAAATACAATGGGGTGGGATTGCATTTCTATATCATCTGTTTGCAAATTGAGTAGATTTTATAATATAGAAGCAATTTCAAGATGTCCCTCAACTGAGAGAGCTCTGGCAAAATCAAACATCCTAATTAAATATCTGAATATCTGAAGGTCCTTATAAGACTGTGATTTTCGTAAAGACTAAGTGAATATCTGAAGGTCCTTTTAAGATTGTGTGAAGGTCCTTTTATGGCTAATGAAAGCAGATTTTTGAACAAAAAATTGCAGAAATTTCTCATATCATTTGACTTGATCTAGATCTGAGCTCAATATGCATCTGCACATCCTACGTTATCCATCAGATCTATATTCATATATACTCATATCTACCATTTATAATAAGGCTAAGGCCCATAGGTCTCAATGGTTGAAACCCTTTCTGATACCACATGTAATACCTGAAAAGAAGAAAACTAAGGCATACATGTAATCTGAAGACTTGGAATTCGTCTCACTCCTTCCTACCACTTAAGAAACTCCGCAATGATGGCATGGAAAACAACTCTCCTCCCAACCGTAAGCTCACCTCAACAATCGGCCACCCGTGAGCCTTTATCTATTATCGTTAGACATCACAAGTATTTCCTCTTTCCCCTAAAAGATCCCCTCTTCTTACGTCCCCCTTTCTAATATAGAGTCCTTCCACCATAAGGGACTCAATCCCAAGACTCCACTTGTCATAATTATCTTTTATCTTGAGTTGTATTTCCCTATGTCCTATTTGTCTTTCCTTATGTCTTTATTTTTGTACAGTTTCTTAATTTGGTGACAGATGCCTCCCTCGGTGGTAGGTGATATTCCCGTCATGGTGACAAATGCTTGCCTTGGTGGCAGATGATATTCCTATCTCAGTGACAATGCCTACTTTTTATCTGTAAACTACCGTGGATATTCCACTGGACAGTTCGTCACAACAGATCTGATAATATTATATTAAAAATCTTAGATTCTACACTTCAACAGCTTTATTTAATTTCTATATTTGTAGATCTTACTATAATTAATGCATGCATGTAAACGTAAATTATGCAAAAAAGAAGAGAACGAAAAAATAAACTCACACAGACATAAGACACAAGATATGCTCTCTGGGAAAACCTTTCGGGAGAAAACCCAACGGGAAGGTGAGGGCGCTTTTCTCTCTTTCACTGTTTGGAAATATGGCTGCAGATACAAAGAAGTAACGTATGTTGCCCATGGAGTGCTACAGTGCACAAATCCTCTCTGTGTGCTCTAGCTCCTATCTCTTTTGGCTATCTTTTCTCAACTACGAAACAAAATGCTCTCGAAAGAATGGAATGCCTCTTCCTCCTAGTGGCCCGGTTATGACATAGCCCGATAGCCTACTAGTGGTTAAGTTTGACTACATAAACTCTTAACTGGAGTTACAAAATAGACACTTCTAGAGTCTTCTACATCACAAACTTGTGGCTATCCCCTTTTCCATGAATAATGGGGGCTGGCGCGACATCCTCCCGAACTATAGGTGTGAAAACAGGAAGGTCAACTTCTGAGCGGCAAAACCTTTGCATATGGACTTCGATTGACACAATTATTATGTTGTTGGAAAGCTTTCTGTGTGTATAGCAACATGAAGAGCTGTGGAGATTGAGCGACAAATTTTTACCCCCAAAAAACATCATTTGATGCCTCAAAATGCTCTCGGAAGGTTTCAAACCCTGTTTTGCCAAACTGGGTCCCGCCGGTAAAAACGGTCCCGTGAGCTCATTCCTTCACTTTTTCCAATCCAAATGCATTGGGATGGATGGAAAACAATATAATGATCCAATTCAGATCACACCTCCCCATTTTGGGAGGCATTTCGTCCCCAAAAGCTTTTACTGAATGAGGTGAGGAAATTTTTCCTCCACCTTCTCTTTAGTGTACCATTTAGCTTTGTCTGGAAGTTTTCCCTTCAACCCAATCTGCCAAAGGTCGTGTTTCCCTTGCCTTATAGTTCTGGACCTCTTCTGCAAAGTTGTATATTCTATCAACTTTGCCTAAGCGTCTAGTGCCGAATCCTCCACAAAACGTAGGACATGTGCTTCTTCCTGATCTAGCATGGAAGGCTCATATAGTTTCAAATTCTCTACATTTACAATTGAGTAAATGCGCATATATGGTGGTAAACTGAGTCGATGGGCATTATCACCCATCTTTTCCAGCATCTCAAAGGGGCCACATCTTAGAGCCTTGATTTTCTTACCAAGCCCCTGCAACCTCTCCTTGTTCAATTGTAGCCATACTCTGTCTCCCACCTTGAATGATTTCTTTATTTTGTGCTAATCATGTCTGGCCTCATACTTCTCCTGCAACTTCTGCAATGTTTCTTGTACCTGTATACGGATCTGCCTAATCTTCTCTATAATTT
Source organism: Pinus taeda (assembly GCA_000404065.3). Classification (NCBI taxonomy): domain Eukaryota; kingdom Viridiplantae; phylum Streptophyta; class Pinopsida; order Pinales; family Pinaceae; genus Pinus; species Pinus taeda. The sequence continues at coordinate 78,213 of APFE031007547.1, read as the reverse complement.
TTTCAACCCTCAAAGCATCTATTGTAAGGTCTTCCTTCACTCATCCTTGCTGCCCATATGAAATATCCAAATGTGAAGGTGGAAAATATCCAAAACAAGTTTCAAATGGGAACTTTCCTGTAGAAGTGTGGACCGCTCTATTATAAGAATGTTGTATATATACCAAATTTTCATCTCAGGTCTTTGGATGCTTCTGGGCGTAAGCCCTTAGAAGCCGCACCAAAGTCCTATTGACTACTTCTATCTGCCCATTTGTCTGTAGATGGAATGTTGTAGATTTCTTCAACTTCGTGTCCATATTCTCCCACAATGTAGTCCAGAATGCATTGAGAAATCTTGTATCCCTGTCTGAAATGATGCTCCTTGGTATCCCAAAGTGCACCCAGACTTGTCCAAAGAAAAAGTTTGTTGCTTCTTTTCCGCTGATGGTCTTTTTAGAGGGCATTAGAACACACATCTTTCTAAACCTGTCAACTACCACGAACAGGTAGTCATGTCCCTTCCTGGTTGTTGCTAAACCTCCCACAGAGTCCATGGAGATGCTTTCCCAAGGACGAGTAGGTACAGGTAAGGGATGATGCAGATCTTGTTTCCTATTGCTAGGCTTCCTGGTACAACAAAGCATGCATCCTCTTATGAACCTAGCCACTTGCTCTTGCATCTTGGGCCAATACGCATACCTTTGTAAGTTAGCCACGGTCTTCCCTACACCAAAGTGCCCTGCAACCTTGGAGGTGTGAGCCTCTCTAATCAGCTGCAAGCGCTCACCCTTAGGAACACATAGCTTATCCAGCTTGTAGAGTAACCCATCCTGGAGATGGTAGTCAACGGTGTTGTTGTGATCGTGCACATGAATCTCACTCTGCAACTGCTGATACACCTCCTTGAAGTGCTCATTTTTTGAATATGCTTCTATGTATGCATCATGGGTGAATGGCTCCATGTGCATAAGAGTCCCCAAAGCTGTAATATTTGATGTGGGTGGCCTGTTGATTTGTGGTAGCATCGGATGTGCTCTAGCCACAAAATTTGGTGGAGAGGTTGGGGCACATGAGATCTCCAAATACCCAGAAAGGGTTTGGGTAGATTCTAAACAGTTTAGGAGATATTAAAATAATTAATATTTTTAATGGGGTCCCACAAAATTTGGTGGAGAGGTTGGGGCACATGAGATCTCCAATACCCAGAAAGGGTTTGGGTAGATTCTAAACAGTTTAGGAGATATTAAAATAATTAATATTTTTAATGGGGTCCCTAAATCTAAACTTAGGGAAATTAAAATATTAATGTGGATTAATATAAAATTGTGTTAGAATGGGCCAAAAGACATGGATCAAGCCAGATCTAATCTTATCCGTCAATTAGGGACTTAATCTCGATCGTTGATACGTCAACGAGAAAAGTATAAGAGGAGGCTTGAGGGTCACTTGGAGAGCACACCAGATGATCAATTATTCTATTCTCTAGAGCGGGGTTTGCTAAGAGAGATAGAATCAGTGATCGGAGTTGCCGCTGAGGGGCATTGAGTATAGAGAGATAGTGAGGTAGAAATAGTGCCCGGAGACCAACGCAGGAGCCAAAGAGAGTGACGCAGTAGCAGCCAGGGCTCATGCAAGGCCACGCAGAGGCAGCCAGGAGTTGCGCAGTGCTTCAGAGAGGCTAGCATTGCTAACGCAGAGGGCCAGAAGGCTGAGGAAAGGCCTCAAGAGGCTGATGTAGGCCCATTCAAGGTGACGCAGAGCCATCGCTGGGCAAAGAGAGGTTGACGCAATCTAGAAAGGCGGACGTTGGGGTTTCTGGGGCAGATTGGAGCTGAGGAGATGCCAGACGGTTTATCCAGGGTTTCAGCTAGGACATTTGTCTCAGACTGACAGGTACTACTGCTAAGGAATTCTCTGTTGGATAAGCCAAATTTGGCACCTAGATTGTCCTATGAAATTGCTTAATAAGAAAACCCTCAGATCGCTACACAGGTTTTCCTGCATTGGGTTTTTTTGGGGACATTGGTCCAAAAATAACGGTGTCATTTTGTGTGCTTGTTTCTGTTTCCTTTAGTTGATGATCTGTAATATTTTGAGCATGCACTAGTGTTTATTTTCAGTATTTACATTGTAAATAACTTGTTAAGTAACGGAACAAGTAGGTAGGAATAAACCAGTAAAGTGCATGGAGGGTTTCTAACTGGTAGACTTAGAAACTTCTGCGTGGTAGCAAAGTGTGGTTGCAGATCACAGGAGAACTGAGGACATTAGCCGAGCAGAGAAATAGCAACAGAAAACCGTTGTCCCAAGTGATAGAAGTTGTTTCTAGCAGAGTAGCAACAAGGGAAGGGTGACACAATGCTTGCATCATCAAGGGTGAGCCAGGAAGAGGCAACGCAGAGGCTAAGGGAGGCAAAGGGAGACTCACGCAAAAGCTAGGATGGCTGACGCAGTTGGCTGAGGAGGCAGGGTTGCTAGTGTCTGGATCGTGCAAGCTGCTGGGGTTTAGGAGGCTGTGGGAAAGTTGCAGAGTGGAGCTGGTGAGGTACTGTAGTCAGAATAGTACCTGACAGGGCAAGGCCAGGAGGAGGGAGTTGCTACTGAGGGATTGTAACCGAGAAATCCGGATTAGTGGTGCAGTTGCACAGATGATCAGAGTAGGGGGCATCTCGACATCAACAAAAGGATTTCCAAGAGGGAAATCAAGACTCAGAAGGAGTCACATCGAGAACTTCCAAGAGGGAAGTAGAAGAGCATCATGGCACTACACATAGTAAGAGACTAGGACAGGCTGGATGGAGCGTCAAACTTCGCAGTCTGGAAGGCCAAAATCTTATCCATACTTGACAGAAATCATGTCAAGCACTTCACCTTGAAGACGATAGATATCCCAGTTGACCCACTTGAGAACGACAATTACGAGGAAATGGCAAGGGCCAAGAGCATCATCCTTGACCAGGTCAAAGACCATGTAGTACCACACATTGCCAAGAAGGAAACGACAAATGAGATGTGGGAGGCCCTAAAGAAATTGTACCAGCATACTTCTATGCAGAGAAGAATGTTACTAGAAAATCAGTTGAGGCCATATCAGATGAAGAAGGAAGAACTGATTGACACCTTCCTCAGAGGAATGAATGAGATCCGAGATCACTGGACTGTTATAGAAGCCACGCTAGATCAGGAAATTATGGTGACAATAGCCCTGAATGCTTCCACTGTGGGGAGTTGGGTCATTATGCGACCCAGTGTCCGAGGAAGAAGAGTAAGGGAGAGTCTTCCGAGACTAAGGCAGCGCCAGAAAGGGCAGAGAAGGAAGTGGAGACAGATGATGATTGTGCCATGAGTGCACACACACCACTTGAGCGGAAGTGGGGAAACATCGAGCTGTAGTCAAGCGGACTACAGGAAATGAGGGGTAGGATCCTCGAGGTGCCCAGCCTCTTGGATTAGACCTTGCTACGGGAGCCCCGAAGAGGAGTAGCAGGACTGGCTAATGTGGGTAGAGATGGATGCGGATGGAGTCGCAGAGAGAGCTACAGTGCAGGAGTCCCATGATAGTGTAAGGCTAGTAGGCTATAGTAGTGCGAGAGGCACGGGAGTTTTGCACCTGTGCAGAATGGCACAAAGAGGTGTGCAACGGTGCGAGATGCAGGGAGTTGTCGGAAACGCAAAGGTCAGAGAGGGAGCACTTCTCAGCGGCAGAGGGAGTTTCAGCATCAGCGGGTGTTTCTAGCCCAACAAAGAGGTAAGAGTTGGGAGATTAGTTACTTACTTCTCAGTAACTGAGTTGCAGTGCAGCACTGGGCAGCACGATGCAGCATGATGAGAGGAGTTGCAGTGCGGATGCAGTGTTGGGAGAAAGGACCAGCAACAACACAGATGCGGAGGGAACTGTTGTACAGATGCAACAGTGGCAGTGGTAGAACCATGGGAAACAGTACATGATACAATAGTGCAAAGGATGGTGGGTAGCAGGCCTAGCATCAACACAAGCACCGATGTCGAATGATCAGAGTAATACTCAGTGAGGAGCATTGCTAGAGCACAGTCCTCACTAAGAGGGAGTGTTGATTTGTGGTAGCATCGGATGTGCTCTAGCCACAAAATTGGTGGAGAGGTTGGGGCACATGAGATCTCCAATACCCAGAAAGCGTTTGGGCAGATTCTAAACAGTTTAGGAGATATTAAAATAATTAATATACCTAATGGAGTCCCTAAATCTAAACTTAGGGAAATTAAAATACTAATGTGGATTAATATAAAACTGTGTTAGAATGGTCCAAAAGATATGGATCAAGCCAGATCTAATCTTACCCGTCGATTAGGGACTTAATCTTGGTCGTTGATATATCAATGAGAAAAGTATAAGAGGAGGCTTGAGGGTCACTTGGAGAGCACCCCAGATGATCAACCATTCTATTCTCTAGAGCGGGGTTTGCTAAGAGAGATAGAATTAGTGATCGGAGTTGCTGCTAAGGGGAATTGAGTACAGAGAGATAGAGAGGCAGAGATAGTGTCGGGAGATCAATGCAGGAGCGAGAGAGCGTGACGCAGTAGCAGCTAGGGCTCACGTAGGGCCACACAGAGGCAACCAGGAGCTGCACAATGCTTCAAAGACGCCAACATTGTTGATGCAGAGGGCTAGAAGGCTGGCACAGGACCTCCTGAGGCTAGCGCATGCCCATTCAAGGTGACGCAGGGCCATTGTTGGGCAGAGAGGTTGACACAATCTAGAAAGGCAGATATTGGGGTTTCTGGGGCAAATTGGAGCTGAGGAGCTACCATAAGGTTTATCTGGGGTTTCAGCAAGGACATTTGTCTCAGAGAGGTACCACTGCCAAGGAAATTATCTGTTGGGTAAGCTGGATTTGGCACCCAAATTGTACTCTGAAATTGCTTAATAAGAAAACCCTCAGATCGCTGCATAATTTTTCCGGCATTGGGTTTTTCTGGGGACATTGGTCCAAAAATAATGGTGTCATTTTGTGTGCTTGTTTCTATTTCCTTCAGTTGATGATCTATAATATGTTGAGCATTCACTAGTGTTTATTTTCAGTATTTACATTGTAAATAACTTGTTAAGTAACGGAACAAGTAGGGAGGAATAAATCAGTAAAGTGCATGGAGGGTTTCTAACTGGTAAACTTAGAAACTTCAACATGGCCTTGAAAGCATATCGGCGAACTTGTTTGTGGTTCCCTTCTTATGCTTGATCACCAAGTGAAACTACTATAGAAACCCCATCCACTTGTAATGCATGGTGTGTTGTAGCTTATTCTGGGCCTGCAAGTACTGTAATGGTTGGTGATCTGTGTGGATTATTGTCTCCTTTCCCATCAGATAATGCTTCCACTTCATTACAACTTGCGCCATTCCATAGAGTTCCTTATTGTAGGTAGGGTAGTTAAGCACTACCCCATGAAAAACTTCAGAATGGTAACATACATGTCTTCCTCCCTGCATCAAAACATCTCCCATAGCATACCCACTTGCATTTGTCTCCACTTCAAAGGGTCGCTGCAAGATTGGTAATGATAGAACTTGTACTTCACTAATCTTCTTCTTTAACTCATCGAAAGCCTTCTGCTGACCTTTTCGCCACTGGAAACTCTTGCCACTTGCTGTTATGGCGTGGAGTAGTGCTGCTACCACTGAAAATGAGGCTATGAATTTCCTCAGGTACTGTGCTGCTCCAATGAAACTCCTAACCTCAATAACATTAGTAGGCATCGACCATTTCATGATGGTCTCCATATTGGAAGGATCTACTTTCAATTCTCCTCCACCAACCACATATCCCAAATACACAGGGACTGCTGCGCAAACTCACACTTCTTAAGATTTGCTAGCAGCTAGTGCTTCTTCAATGTTTCCAGCACCTGCGTCATATGCGAATATGCTCCTCCCAGGTAGCACTATATACCAGTATATCATTCAAATAGACAATAACAAATGAATCTATAAAAGGGCGCAGTACGTCATTCATTAATCTCATAAATGTAGTTCGTGTATTACATAGGCCAAATGGCATCACTAACCACTCATACAAACCTTTCCTGGTTTTGAAGGCGGTCTTCCATATATCTTCTTCTTTGACTCGAACCTGGTGATATCCAAATTTCAAGTTCAGCTTGGTGAAATACTTTGCTTGCTTCATCTAATCTAACAGATCGTCTATCCTGGGTAGGGGGTATCTATTCTTGAGAGTGATTTTATTCAACGCCCTGTAATCTATACACATCTACCAAGTCCCATCCTTTTTCAGCACAATGATGATGGTTGATCCACGTGGTGATGTACTCGATCGGATGACACCCTGTTCGAGCAGCTGCTGCAACTGTTTCTTCACCTCACTTGCTTCTATAACAAACTGCCTGTACAACCCAATATTTGGCTATGGGGAGTCTGGCAATAGCTAGATCTCATGCTCCACTTCTCTCTTAGGGGGTAGCCCTTTAGGCTCTTGGAAAACGTCCTTGTATGCCTATAACAACTCCTCCAATTGTTGTTATTGTTTCTTAGTACACCGCTCTAGGGATGCCTTGCCTCTTATTGACTCCTCTATAGACTGAATTTCTTTTAAAAATAATAAAACATACTTCTTGTTGGAACTGATCAATTTCTTAGCCTAGTTGGCACTTACCAGTGAGATTTTTGTCTTGTCTTTGTGCGCGTTGATGATGAACAATTTTTCGTCTTTGATGAGCTAGTACTGGTTAGCTTTCCTCATGAATATTGCATCACGTATGTACATGTATGGACTCCCAAGCACGACTCCACATACATCAAGGTGAACCACATCCAGATCTACTTCATCAATAAAATCACCATTGATAGCAGATCTAATTTTGCACTGTTGTGTTATCTTTAGCTTTGCATCTTTATGTACCCATCCCAGTGGATATGGGTTCAGATGATCATGAACTTCCAACCCCAACTTCTTGACCACATCTGCTGCAATGAGATTTTCCTGCGATCCTAAGTCAAACAGAGCATCAATCTTCGTCTTCTTGACCTGTATCTTTACATGGAAGAGTTTGGTCATTTCTTTCTCTTCCTGTTGTTGAAGCCTACTCAGATTCACCTCCTTCTACACTGACATATAGACGATCTTCTCATCCATGTTTGAGCTGCTTTCAACTTAGTTGCTCGAATCAGTGGCCATGAGATTCTTCTTTTTATTATCTTTCTTCTCGTTCTTCGGTTTTAGCTCTAGATGCAACTTCTAGCTCTTCTCCTTTGTATGGCCGTCAATGTTGCAGTGGCTGCCATCTTTTTAGCTTTTCCCCTTTTTTGCTTCTTCTTCCACTCCTTAGAAGTTTCATGTTGCTCCTTCTGCTTCGATCCACTTGATTGCGCTCTTTTCAGGCCTATGTTCTCCAGGTACTATCCCTGTACACAAGCCTCATCCACCATTTTGGGCTTGAACAACATCACTTGCTCACATAGATGGTGGTGCAGACCCCTCAAGTACTGAAGGAGAACATCTGGGTTCTTTGGAGAGATACCCAACATTATAGCCATCTTTCTTAATTCTATAGTGTACTCTTGCACGCTTTGGCTCGACTTTTCACTGAAGTAATGCCACCGGATCCACTGATCTTCCACGTACCCGATGGGATAAAACTGTGACTTAATGAGGGTTTTGAAACCCTCCCATTTAGTCACTGGAGGTTCTCCCTCCAACCTTAGGGTTTTCGTGTGGCTCTCCCACCAAGTCAGTGCATGACCCTCCAATTTCAGTGGCGCAAATGAGATCTTTTTCCCTTCCTCGATCTGATGGACATTGAAATAAACTTCCAGTCGTTGCAACCAATGGTTCAACGTCAGAATGTCGATCTCGCTGTGGTGTGGCTTGATATCGACTTTTGCTTCCACTTTAAACAGGGATTGGTTCACGACACTTGAACTTGGTTGATCTTTTCCGAGTTCTTTCTTCGGCTAGTTCTCTGCGTCTTCCCGATCTCCGGATCCCCCTTCTTCATGAGGAGGTTTACATTGCGTTTTATATCTGCAACTTGTTCTTTGAGCCGCGAAAACCTCACCTTTGCAGGGTCACGAGGTTCGTTTACAGATTCATCACCCATGATTAGGGTTTTACGATTTTCGGCCCCACCAATCTAAATCCCTGCAATCTCCACAAGATACCCAAAGAAACCTGCTTTGATACTAAATGATCAGTAACCTGTCGTGGATATTCCACTGGACAGTTCATCACAACAAATCTGATAATATTATATTAAAAATATGAGATTCTACACTATTACAACTTTATTTAATTTCTAGAGTTGTAGATCTTACCGTAATCTGTGCATGTATGTAAAAGTAAATTATGCAGAGAAGAAGAGAACGACCAAATCTATCTTCTGTTGTACATCCTACAACAAATAAAACTCGCCTAGGTAAAGACAGACACGGAGGAAAAATATGAATATTAACCGTGATGTAAGGAACAAGCAAAATGTAATGTTAATACAGCTCACAGCGACATAATCATCCCGATATTAAAGTTAAATTTTGATATAAAACTCTCAAATGAGCAAATTAAGAGAATCTGCCTAAAGTGGAGCGACATAATAAGACTCTGTACATGCATAGATTGAGAGAATGTAGACAAACAGAGAAGAGAATATGACAGAAAATGTAAATGCAAAGACTGAGAATCCTAGGATAACATAATTTGTATATAGGGAGAATAACAAAACGTGCCCTACGTGATTCCAGGGTCAACTAAATAATGTACCTACTTATTTTTCATCTTCAGGCTTGTCATCTCATTTCCCCAATTTCACTGCAGACCATATAAACCCTGCCCTGGAAAGTTTGAGAAAAGAAACACCACCTAGCACAGAATGAAATACATAGATTTAGATATCAGTGACAAAATAAGAATCATTGAACAAGAATTGCCAGAGATATATAATAAAAGCAAACGAACCATAAAACAATTACTGAGCCTCTATGCGTAGCCATTATCTAACATGCCACTTCCAAAATAATCTGAATATGTACTGCTGATTAAGCAAAGGTATACCTACCCATCCACTTCGATGGTAGCCTAATAGAAATCCAAATATCACTGGTTTCATTTTCACCTATCTATCTCTGCTCTGCCTCCCGCAACAAAGTGAAATCGGGCAAACATTGCTAGCACACTATAGAATTATGAAAAAGGTGAAAAAAAATCCAAAAGCAACCATTGCAATCCAAACAAAACTAAAAAATCAATAAAGAAAATGGACTGTAAAAAATAAAATGCATGGCCACGCAATGGAGCAAACACATATCAACCCAAAAAAACAAGAAACCAAAAGACGCAGAGCAGAGCAGAGATGGAGATGAATTTCAAAGTATGTTGGCTCTAAGAATGTCTTATATCCTCTTCTTTTCAAACGGTTATGCTTTTTGCTTTTCTGACATTGCAGAGGAAGTGGCATTCCATTCGAACAACCATTTCTCCACCAAAATCACCGGAATTTAACTTTCACAAAGATATTACCGGAATTTAATTTCCGCTTCACCGGAATTTGATATCCGCTTTTGTCTGTTGCTCTTGTCTGTGTATAGAAAACCCACAAGATATTTTAGGAAAAGCACGAAAAGTAAAAAAACAAGTAAAAAGCACGAGGATCACGGTAGTATCCAGCGTATGTCCAAACAGCTGACTAAAGAGCTTCCTCAACCAGAATGCTTCACAGGAGACCATACTCACAACAATGTATTTAGCCTCAGCGGTGCTCAACGCCACCGACTTCTGCTTCCTTCTCATCCGCGATATCGAAGCAGAACCCAAAGAGAAACAACACCCGAAAGTGCTATTTCTGTCCACCACACTGCCTGCCCAATCAACATCGGAATAACTATGCAGCCTCACATCTCCAGTAGTCTATCTTAGTCCATGAGTGATTGTTCCCTGAATATATCTCAGAAAATTCTTAACACCAATCCATTGTGAGTGATGAGGCTCAACCATATATTGGCTCAACGTGTTGATTGCAAAACATATATCCGGACGAGAGTTCACCAAGAACATCAATGCTCCTATGAGTTGACAATACTCAGAAGCATTTCCCAATACAGGTCCGGCAGCACTACCGCATAACTTCTTGAAGTTAAGCTCCATCAGGGTAGTCATGGGCTTGTAGTCCACCATTCCAAATCTTTCTAATATCTTCACCATGTATTTTCCTTGAGATAGGAAAACTTCTCCTAGCTTTGCCATACCTCCAGCCCTAGGAAATAGTGCATCAATCCTAGGTATTTCATCTCAAATTCGGAAGCCAACTCCCTCTTACATTTGTGAATGAGATGGTCTGCACCTATCAGAAAGAGGTCATCAACATACAACACTAGTATGAGAGGCTTATATTTTCAACTTTAAAGTAAATTTTTGGATCAACTTCAGTCCTAGTGAATCCCAGCTTCATCAAATAGCTATCGATCTTCTCATACCAAGCTCGGGGCGCTTGCTTTAGCCCATACAGAGCTTTCTTCAACCTGCATACATGAGATTCCTGATTATGAATCTCAAACCCCTCGGGTTCTTCCACATAGACTTCCTCTTTAATCGAACCATGCAAGAACATCCATCTGATGTAGGTTCCATCCTTGTGAAGTAGAAAGGGCTATGATCGAGCGGATGGTGGTGTATCCGGCAACAGGTGCAAATATCTCATCGTAATCCACACCTTCCTTTTGAGAGAAGCCTCGAGCAACAAAGCGGACCTTATACATTTCAGCACTCCCATCAGCTCCATGCTTGATCTTATAAAACCATTTAAAGGTGACAACTGTTTTGCCATACCTCCAGCCCTAGGAAATAGTGCATCAGTCCTAGGTCTTTCATCTGTCATTGGTTTTGGGCTGGATTCCACTTCCTTGGGTAATGAATGGCTCGGTTACCACAACAACCGACAAGCAATAAGGCAAGGAATGGCGAGTGGGCGATGACTTCGGGTTAGGGGGGATTGCTGCCTTATCCAATGGGGGGAGGAATATAAAGAAAGAAAGGATAATCAATCAAAAGGTGTCTCCTTATTCCTGGTGATGAGGGGAAAGTTACCGTACAGAATTCGGAAGCCAACTCCCTCTTACATTTGTTAATGAGAGGATCTGCACCTATCAGAAAGAGGTCATCAACATACAACACTAGTATGAGAGGCTTATATCTTCAACCTTAAAGTAAATGTTCGGATCAACTTCAGTCCTAGTGAATCCTAGCTTCATCAAATAGCTATCGATCCTCTCATACCAAGCTCGGGGCACTTGCTTCAGCCCATAGAGAGCTTTCTTCAACTTGCATACATGAGATTCCCGATTATGAATCTCAAACCCCTCGGGTTGTTCCACATAGACTTCCTCTTTAATCGAACCATGCAAGAACGCAGTCTTGACATCCATCTGATGTAGGTTCCATCTTTGCAAAGTAGAAAGGGCTATGATCGAGCGGATAGTGGTTGTTAGGATATTCCGACACATAGGAATAGTTAAGTTCAACTTGGTCTAGTATAGAGTTAGGTTAGCGTTAGGTTTACTTGTACATTTGTAACTTACAATCCGACGGTCACGATATGTAGTGATCTGACGGTTCATTCTCTCCTCGGTATTACCGACACTTGATCCGTGGCTTGACACCCGATTGGTCCATGAATTCTATTTAAAGCGCATGGAGGGTCATTTGTAGGTTAACCGTGCATGAGAGAAGCTTATGTAAATTTTCATTCTTTTATTAATAAATTGCCTGTAGTGGCCACGTTGGCGCAGGCCGTGGACTGTTTCCCTCTTTGAGGGTTTTAACCACGTCAAAATACTGGTGTATTGATCTGTGATCTGTTTTTGAGCAGTGTCCTTTTGGTGTTCTGTCTGAGGAACTTACCCTGTAAATTCTTACAATTTAGGAGGCAAGGGAGGAATGAACATGCTAGCAGACACATCAAGGGAGTCGACAAGTTGATTCCTCATTCTTGGAATATAAGAAATGTTGAAATCATTAAAATAATCCTTGAGCCTCCATACCTCATCTTTGTATGCTTTCAGCCTTGGATGCTTAGCTTGGAAAGTTTTATTGAGCTACTGAATAATGAGGTCTACATCTCCAAACACTTTCAGGCCTTTGACACCCATTTCTTTAGCAGCGTTTAAGCCCATAATCAAAGCTTCGTACTCTATTATGTTGTTTGTGACTTGAAAGGTTAACTTGAAAGATAAATTAATGTATTCCTATTTTGGGGACACAAGGACTACACCTGCCCTTGCAGCTTCTTTAGAGCAGGCCCCATCAAAGAACATATCCCAAATTTGTGGGTTTCCTTCCTCTACGATCTGGCAAACTGGTTTCTTGAGCTGCGCAGAGGCCAACTGGGATTCTTCAATATGAAGAATACATGCTCCAAAATCAGTGTCAACAGCATAGATGGGATGATTAGTAGGGTTGTTGTCATCGCTGATGATATAAGCCAATTGCGCCTCTCAGTATAATCTCTTGCTCTCTCCTCCGAAAACTGGAACAGTAGCATAAGACAGGTCATTTTGTAATGATCCACCTAACCTCTTGTTCCAACCTCTGGAAAGTAACATACCAAACTTGGGGGGTACATTTGCCACCACAATATCCATCATCATGCTTTTCATAAGCAGCTGAGACAAAGTGATGGCTAGGTCCTTGATTAATCCTAGACATTTCACTTTTCTAGAGTAAAAAGAGAATAGGTCATGATAAGGCTTTGTGATGTCAAGACCCATCTCATCCATGACAGCCTTGGGCATTAGATTAATTGTAGCTCCAGTGTCCAAAAGGCAGTTGTGAAGGATTTTTTCATGAATAGTCAAAGAGACAGAATGATGGGGAGTTGTCTTCACAATTTTCAATCATTGGGCTGAGAATAATAGCTAGATTTTCATCTTGCAGATTTACATGGTCAGTGGAGGCTTGGATGGATTTAGCCTCAAGGGCCTTGAGGATGGATCTTTTGAAGGACTCATTCTTCCCTAGTTCAATCAGAGGCATAGCTATTCTTAGCTTCTGAATTTCTGATTGAAAACTGAAAGGAGAAGGAGAATTGTCGAGGCCTCTTACCTCATGAGCTGGAGCTTTGAGGACAATGGGATCAATTGCTGGTTATGTTTGCTTATTAGCTTGTTGTACTACAGGGACAATAGCTCTTTGAAAAAGAGTTTCCTTGGCATTATTTATCTTTGACCTCAAATTATATCTTTGTTGATCTACAGTTTGTAGAATAGCTTTACCATCCCATTCTTGGCTGATCTGGTCATTGCATAATGACTTTTCATAGGCAGTTGAGGTCAAAAAGGAAGCATTTCCTTTGTCTTCCAAATAATGGATCTCATCCTCTTCTTCAAATTGCTCTTCTTCCATGACTGCATTTTGAAAAGGAGCCTTCACCCTTTGGTCTTCATTAGCATTTTTGTTTCTTTGCAAAATCTGCAACTGCTCATTAGTTCTTCTATATGGATTTTTGGATTTGGATTTCTAGGAGCAAAGGTATTAGGAGCTCTCCCTTTCCCCAGGTGCTACTCAACCTTCACTTTGGAGATTTCAGAGGCTAATGACTCGCTCATTTTGGTCATTTTATCTATATTAGGATCAGAGGATGATGACTCGCCCCTCTGTCTTCTTCTAACAACATTTCCCTTGAGCTTCTCTGTAGCCATGATGTTTGATTCCACTTCCAAGGTTGCATCCTACATGTCAGCCAATGTATCACATCGCCTCTCTCTCAAGAGTACGTAGAAGTCAGAACCAAAAGCACTGGCATAGGTGAGTTTAGCAGAGGTAGTAGTGGGTTTTACTTCAACTGGTATCTTGTTGTACATACGGTTAAACCTCTTATTAAAATCAGACAAAAACTCACCATTTTCCCTCTTTAAGTTCCCAAACTCAGTGTGGTTTAGAGGAGATCCTTCTTATCCCCCCAATGCTTTAGGAATGCATCATCTAAAGCTTCAATATCTTCTATAGATCTTGGGGTTAGTTCTCTGAACCATTTTCTAGCCTCTCCATCTAGGCTTTGGACAAAGACTCTAATCCACACATCATCTTCACTAATGTCCAGATTATAGGCGTAGCTATAGAATGACTCAAGATGTTCTTCAACATTAACACCTTCAGTCACAGTGAACATAGGCCTATATTTATGATATTCTCTAGTAGGCATGGCATTCAAAGGAGTGGGCAGTATTAGAGGTCCATACCTAGAAGCTATAATTCTTTCCATTTTGGTAGGTGCTTGTGGACCTTCCATAGCTGTGGTGGCTAAAATAGTATTAGCAGTCTGAATGATAGAGGGTTGAGGAGTGATTGATGAGACTAAAGGAGTATGATGGATACGAGGTGAGGTTTCCTTTGGGCTTACAACAAAAGGAGAACCTAAAGAATAAGGAGCTTTATGAATCTCTAAGAGTTTTTCTTCACTGCTAGTATTAGATGCTATACTCTCAACATGTATTTGTT
>APFE031007547.1:45350-63214 GCA_000404065.3 Pinus taeda | reverse complement strand
TATTCTCACTCAAGACATGCATGAACACTCTCACCAATACAAGGCTTTAGACCACTAATGCTCAATAATTTATAAATTCAATGGATAGATGGAGAATATTGACTACACCAACAGATTTCATACATAAACATAAATGAATGGCTAGCTATAGGCAACAAAAGAGAATACTGACTGTACTGGCATATGCATATATGACCAGATTCCATACATAAACTTAAATGGATGGCTAGCTACAGGCAGCAAAGAAGCTTGCAAATCTAATCTATCAAAGAAGAGATAAGATGACAGTTATCTGGCCTTAGACACAAAGAAAACATGAACAAACTATTCAAGTGCAAGCATAGAACAGCAAAGAGAATGAACATTGGACATATAATGGCAAAAAAAGCTTATATTGCTAGAATGAAGATGAGAAGCTTGAAGGAACAGAGGAGGAATAATCTCCAAAAGTTGAACCCCTATTACCTCTTACTTTCAACTATTTATAGCCTGTTTACAATGCTCCTGAGCTCTAAGAGGCTCGAAGTCTTAATCTGTCTGATCTGTCTTATTAACTGATTGATTCTCTCAGTAGGTAAGCATGGCTCGGAGGTTTTCTCCTTCTGACAGAGGAATAACTGCATTCAGACATTTTAGGTAGCTTGTTGTGATGTCTGGGAGCTCTCTCGTGCCAGAGGTGCCCCATAATGTTTGTTGGTGTGGTTGTTGCGTTGTCTGTGTTGTTGATGCCCATGATGTCTCTGTTTCGAGCGAGCTGCATGTTGTGGCCTTTCTCTTTCCCTTTCCAACCCTTGTTTCCCGATAATATGTTTCTCAGGCTCTGTTATATGGTGGGATGTGTCTTCGGCCCTTCTAATCCCTTTAAATTGACCCTTTTTATTAATACATTGTTGTTTTCTGTTAATACATGGTTGTTTTCTATTTTAAACAGAAAACCTAGCAATACTAAGACATCCCGCCCTTTTGTGTCTTTTTCGAACTTTAAAAATCCTTAGATATGGCTTATTCTCCTCTTGGGTCTGCCCTTGCAGTGATAACACATCTCCACTGTCGATCTGGGAGTCCTAGATCCAACGGTGATGATCCATTTCAGGCGTCTCTTTTGTACTGGAGTTAACCGCTCGATGAGGGTGGTTTTCTCTCTCCTTGTCTTGGACATGTGGCAGCCGCTGTATGGAACCGGGCGGAACTCGGCCTAAACCACTTACCGCCCATGGCTCCCCCAAAATCCTGTCGGTTTTGTCATTTTATTTGTGTTTCAAAGATGCACCAAAACATTGAAAATTATTAAAAAAATGGATCTTGGTGGACTTCAAAAATTATATTTTTCACTTCCCGGACCCTTTCAGGTCCAGGCTTCATCACAATCGCAAGGCCTCAAGGCTTCCTTTGTATTTCATTGAAACAACGAAAATACATAAAAACCATTAAAAACGGCCCTCCGCGGACCTGAAATATTATGTATTTCATACTCATAACACCGTTGGGTCTGGTTTATCGAGTCGCTCATATGTATGTGCATAGGCCCCGCCCATGGTATACTTTTGATGTGATGTCAGCAATGTGATAAATCGCAATCATGTGTCACTCACTCCTCGGGCCTTTATATAACATGATATATGCTCCCGCCGTTTCGACCCACCGATCCGATCATCGGCGATCGCTGATCAACGGTGTCTTGTGACCAACCATAAGTCCTCTGTGCTGGCCGATATGCGATTTGCTACTTAGATCTGGGTTGTTGATCAGCCAGATCTAACGGCTGTTGTGCAATGACCAGTTTAAGCCTACGATAATGGTTTTTCATGGTTTTAGAGTGTTTCTAGCCTCCTGATAATGTATTTCTGCCCTTCCAAGGGCTTTCCTCCTACAACTATTTCGACTTTGAACGATCCTTAAGAGGATTTTGAAGACTTTTGGGGCATACTTGGATCCTTTGGCATGATTTTAAGAAACTTTGGAGACTCTAAAGGGCATACTTAGATCCATTTTTGGATCGTTTGCCCACAAGGCTAACAGTTCCTGCAGTTGTGATTAATGCTTCATCTCTGGAATCAGATCCAAGGTCTTGCTACGCAGTTGCTATTGTCTTCTGCTTGCCTTTTCCTCCATACTTCTTCGGTCTCTTTTCTGGGTGTTGTTTCCAATAGTGGTCATCATCGTCACCTTCCTTTTTGCAGTGATTGCAATAAGGTCTTTCTCCTTCTTTGGCTGTTGCCGTTTTCTTCTCCTTTCCTTTCCATTTCACTTTAGATTTTCCATTGGGAGGTTTGAACGGTGGTTTTCTAGAATGATCATCTCTTTCATTTTTGTCTTTGTTCTCAATATGAATTGTCTTCACACTGGATGAGTCAATAGTAGTTGGTTAAAACAACAATAATGAATGCCTAATGTAACTATGTAATGAGCCAATGTACTTAGTTAATACTTCAAGTGTATCAAGTGCAATACCCAAATTAAGTGCTTGCTTTCTAAACTCCTCTGTAAAACTCTAAACATCCTTACCTTTTCCTTGCCTTAAATACTGCCAATTCATTAAAGCTTTTTGCTTGTATCCCAAGGGATAAAATTGTTCCTTTAACACGGAAATAAAATTAGGCCATGAAGAAAAGAGGTTACCCACATTCTTAGTGCTCTGCAATTTGCTCTCCCACCAAATGAGAGCGGTGCTACTCAGCCGTAGAGAGGCCAGCTGAATCTTTGCGTCATCGTCCACGATCTGCTGAATCCTGTAATAGACCTCAATCTGCCTAATCCAATTATTAAGCTTCTCTGCATTACTTTCACCATTAAACATGGGAAGATCAAATTTAGCAACTAATTTAAAGAAAGGCTTCTTAGATGCATCCCTGGGATTTCTATTATTATGGTGGTGAGAGGAAGAAGAACTTTCACTCGTGGAAGGAGAAGGAGGGGGGTCTTCCCCACCATTTCCATTCGTTGAACCTTGTTCTTCTGGGTTTCTCTCTTCTGCTTTCTCCAACCTTAAAACCAACTTACTTACATTCTCTGCCACTTAATAGAAGGTCTTGCAAAAATTGCACTCCTCTTCAAGATGAGCTTTATCTTCTGTCATGTCTCTCCTTCTATGTGCACGCCCCACTTTGGGATCGAAAGGATCTAACTCCCCTTTTCCTCTTCGGACTCTATTTCTTGTTAGCATACAAACATGCAATTCACATCTAAAAAGCCCTGCTCTAATACCACTTGATCCAGGGTTCTTTTGCTTATAGATGTATGGAAAGAATCACATGTGAAAATTGCATCTTAACACGGAAATTTAATGTGCACACAAGAAAGAAGAAGAAGAATCACATAAAGCATGAAAGAAGACACCAATACTTGATAACAAAGTTCGTCCAACTTGGACTACGTCTTTGGGCCCTACTCGAACAATTGGGAGGCCTTCATTCATTAAATGGCATGAAAAGAAGAGAATACAATCATCAGTTACATAAAAGGAGTTTTATACCTCCATTCTGGAAAATGGCTAAGAAATGGAGAACTCAGATGGAGAAATGGATAGCACCACTGCATCCATGGCGTCGAGAGGGGTAGAAACCATATAACATTTTCCCAATTCAAACAAAATGACCTCTCGCCTTTTCCTGCAAGCTCTGCCTTGAACTACGTGCCAAAGAATCCTCTCGCACGTACTTTTCCATGTTCATCAGGTTTTATAATCATGGATTTGTTACAAGCATGCTTAAATCGAGGGTTAGATTTGTTTATAATAGAAGCCATTTGCATAGAAGGATCAGCGGACGCAACAAAAACCTCGAAATAGGCTTTCTCTGTTAAAACAAACAATACATGGAAACATTGAAAATTCAGACCGAAAAGCTATAAAGTCGGACATCAAAATATATCAAATTGGGTCCATAAACCCATCGGGTCTAGTCCCCATATCGCAATCGCATATCGCTTGTTCCACAGTCTTGCATATCGGGGATCTACCAATCGCTAATCTCGTCGATCTTCGATCGATGATATCGGCGTATCGCTATCGGCCTTGTCGTCATATCACAATCACTGCATCCTGGGGTTCTTCACTGATCTGATCGCTGATATTGGTATATTTCTACGACCTTGTTGTCATATCACAATCGCTGCGTCCAGGGGTTCTTTGCCCGATCTGATCGCTCCTCCGATCGTCGATCACGGAGGCCAATGCCAATCGCAATCACTAATCGCAGGTCTTAAGTCCTGATATCGGCCATCTCTTGCCCTCGACTCCGATTAATCGGAGATCACTGATCGGGGTTCCCGTTCGACTGCCTTAAGTCTGCCCCTTTGGACCCTCCAATTGTGATTTTGCCTTTTAAAGGCTTAAAGCCATTTTTTAGGGAAAAAACCTCATTTTTCAAAGGAAGAAGGCAACCTTCTTTCTGCCATAACTTCATCATCCGGACTCGGATTGGAGTGTCGTTCACACCATTGGAATCAGGATGACAAGCACTTTGATCTAATGTCCAGATAACTGCTTTTCTACCACTTTGAAATTTGAGTTTTTCTATGCCACTGTGTTTGAAGATCCACCTAGATCAACAATAGATTCTTAATTAATTTGTCAGTCTTCTCTACCTTCTTCCGACACAAAAGGGTCTTTTAGACAAGTATGGTGGTAATTCCTCAACTCCCAGGCAGTTCTAACCATAGGCTAAGTTAGGCAGCAGGGTTCTCTTAATACCATGGATCTTGTGCATGAATGATAAATGTAACAAACCTTTACAAGTATGGAGAAACCCCTTTTAAATATCGCACGAAACTTCTTCAACTACATGTGGAAACCGACGGTTTTTACTATCCACGTTTCCAACCATTGGAGGACAGTCCCAAGCCCAAACAATACGGCACTTTGGGATACAACGAACTTAATGTGGTCATAAATCACAATGTATAAGACATTGGATACGACAGTCCTATCGCAAATCACAATCGGCACTTTCCCTTGGCGGATATCAAAGTCCATACAACTGCGATAGTAGCAGACCCACCAGGGCTATAAAATATAATGTATAAAAATATCAGGTTTGAAAGTGCCCCATCGCAAATCGCAATCGACGATGGCCGGGTGATACTCCATGCTCCTGCTATGATCTGCGATTGCGATTTTATCGCATCGCAACTAGCCTTGTTGGGGGCCGATTCGTAAAACACTTATCCACCTCCGATATGCAATATGTGATATCACAATCACAAATGGACAATGATGGGGGCCAATTCCTTAACCTGCAACCTTTGTTTTCCCACGATATACGATATGCAGGACCCAATGGCATCCTTCCACTTGGCACTTCCCCATTCACTGAAAATTTTGCCATGTCATCTCCTCCAACCACCTCGACAAGTCAAAATTGAACTTTGACTTGTTCTAACTTCTTCATATGAACTCGGATTTGAGTGTCATTCACACCGTTGGAATCAGGATGATGAGCACTTCGATCCAATGTTAGGTTTATATAGATTATACCACTTTGAGTTTTGAACCTTTTACCATGCCACTAGTACTTTTTGAAGATCCATCGGGATCAATCCTCTAGGATCCTCCTGGATCAATCCTCGAGGATCCTCCTCGATCATTAGACCTCAGCATTTTGACCTACCCCATTTTACTTGTTTTTACAGTAATTTATTTTTGATATGTTATAGTAATATGTCAAAGGGTTTTTGTGGCTAAGGGAGTGTAAAGAATATGATTCATCATAAGGGAAAAGGGCATTAAAGGGAGCAACCAGTTACAAGGGCAGTTGCATAGTTTTAGCATAATTTACAGGTTCATGCACCAATTTTGCTACTAAGAGGGAAGATGAGTTGTAGCTCTAGATATCAATCCTACGAAGGAGTGAACAATTCTAAATCCTACAATGCAACTATGACTCATCCTTGTTACATAAGAATAGCAGGAGATACACATAGCAGTTCCATAATATACCTTTACCAATGTTATGTGCTAGATAGAGATCTAAATAGCTAAGATGATAGGATTCTAATTATTTTTTGTTAATCAAACTTTCAGATATTGTAAATATTATGCAGTTATTGCTACCAAACTTTGTGGATCTTATATTTATTGTTTTTTTCCTATATATTACATAAGAAATGAGGAAAAATGGTTGGTTTTTTAAGAAATGATAGCTATTGTATGCGTGTTGAAGGATTTAATAATCTACAGTTTCCCAAGATCATTAGATTTTGATCAGTGAAACAAAGATTCATGCATTGGTATCTCTTAGTCTATATTTTATATATGTTTCAGTGTTTCCTCTTTTGTCATATCATTTGAATGAAATGTATTTTGATATTTGAATGAGAATAAATGTTGCAAAATTCATCCTTGTTTTTGATGCTCTGTCTCATAGATTCAAATATATTCACTCCTATATTCTAAAGATACTTTAGGATTCCTTTCATATTCCCTACTGAAGTGGATTGTTATTATATTTTCTTCTTTTAGCTATAATGATGAAAAATGTCTAGGATGTGCTATCTACCTTTCCTTTGTCAATATTCATCAAACAATCAATATCTTGATAAGTTGGCATAAACCCTAGCTTGTTAACTCCATTTCCCAATGAATTATCTCTCTTATGCCCAACCAAACCCTACCTCAACACAACTCAATTGGAGATCTAGCCACTGTGTGAATGTACAGTCAGTTGCTAATTTAGTGATTAGATTGTCAGGGAATGTAGAATTTTTGTAGAATTTTTCTACAAATCAGCTAGCTTTGATACCATGTAGAAATTATTCTACAAATCAGCTAGCTTTGATACCATGTAGAAATTTCACATGTAGAACAAACCGATATACGCAATGTCCTAAAGCATAATACTCGTTCTACTTCTACAAAACATTAAGCATAAGCATAATCGAATTCATGAGCAACATCAAGCATGAACACATATAACTGATAAGAAGGAATCAATCACACATAACAGAGAATATATCACTGGGGAAAGCACAGCCTAAAACCCCAACTCTGTATTATCAATCAAGTGGATATCTTCAACAACATACAAAAAGAATTAGCTCAAAAGCTATTCTGCTCTCTGTCTAATCAGAAGATTAAGATCATATACTACCTAGGCCTCAATATATAGGCCACAAGTCCTCCAATCTTCGATAATAGATCCTTCTCAATGCAAGGAATAATTACTAGAAATACCAAAGCATCTGATAATACATTGTCCCTCATCTGATCTCAATTGGGTCTCTGACAGAACTGACATGCAATAGTTATCCATGAGTGAATCCTCAATTATCTAAAATAATAGTCGTCACATGCATGCAAGCATTAACAAACTATATTTTACTATTTTAACAACTTGTTAAAATAATCTAACTAGACTTGACTAGTTAGAACTAAGTCAATTGATTCTCTCATTATAGAACTCATACTTATTCCCTCAAATCAGTGGAGGAAATTAAGGATAAATTCCTCAATCAGTGGGACAACTCATCTGCATGCTCACGAAGACTTCAAATTCGAATTTCCTTAAATAATCAACTCAACTGAATTAATTAATTAATATTTCCAACTACTATTAAGACCAAAATTAATTTTACTTCCTATAGATAGACTAGGAATTGCTATAAATAGGAAGGGACCCAGAAATGATATTTTTAGAACTTTCTATTTTTAGCAGTTTCACCTCTCACCCAATGTGGCCAATGACCTCACTCGCCAAACTGCTATTTTTAGCAAGTCTATTTTTAGCACATTCTAAAATTAGCATTTCTTGTTGCAGATTTTTCAACACACTTACCATGCCACCACATATACTATTATATCCATTAGAGCCTAATTTTTGAGATCCAATTTTTGACACCCTAGCTTGGGTTGCTTTTCTTGTATCTCGGAGGCATCTCTTAGCTCCTCCTTGCGTAGATGGCATATAGTTTGGATTTTTGCAGACTTTCCTCTTAAACTTGGCATCTTTCATAAGTTCATCCGATGCCACATGGTCTGTGATCCAAGCTGGACGTGGATACATCAAGTTTTTTGTCAACTTTGACCTTAAATTGGACCTCTTTGAGTGAATGATTTTACTTGCAATCTCTAAAATAACTTCCTTATCAAATCCAAGATTACCAAATGTTATTACTATATCTTTAAATAGTTCTTCTTTTTTGGCATTGGTTTGTTTCCTCCAATCCATTTGGATGGTATTTCCAAATAATTGTTCTACATGATGAAAAATAAAGTGATAAAATTTCAACCCCATTTCATCCTTCAAGACATTTCCTTCTGAAGTGAGCAAGATTGTAACTTCTTGCATTCCTTTTGTGGTCACCGATGATATTGTTGTAGTCTTGGGATTGAGGAAGATGCCCTTATAGGTACATTAGGCACTTTTTCACTTACTTCCTACATTTACAATGACATTGTGGAACTGTTAAGAACCCAACCAAAATATGAAACTATTTTTCATTTCTAAAATAATTATCCTAAACGTAAGAAATGAAATTATAAAAAAAAATAAAATAATTTTACCTGTTGATCTCTTGCAGGAGCTACACTCTCCAACAATGGAATTTCCATAACTGAATTTATTCAATTATTTCTTGTCTGATTTGAACATTTTCATGAATAGTTGGTAGGAGCCTTAACATTCTTGTTTGTGAGTCTATAAGACTCCTCAAAGAAACTTGTTCTGATCCTAGTGGGAGAATTTTGAATGAACCCACATTTGATGTAAACGACATGTTATGGGGTTTTGGTATAGGTGTAGATGGCATAACATGACCCTCTATACCAACAAATTGTATACTTGTTGGAGTCACCTTAGAAACATCCTGCAAGGCACAAATATAAATAATAATATGGAATAATAGATGAATAATGTTGAAATATGTAACTAGGTTCGGTCTTCATAATGACATATGTAATCACAATTCTATATAATTTATGTAAAAAAAGGAAAAATAAGTTTATTTTTGTTATGCTTGAGGCATGGGTTTCATGCTCAAGGAATTGTATTCTAGATCAAGCTCCCATTGTGAGCTCTTAGGATTGGTCATTGAGTCGTTGTCATCAAGACCCATTTGGGCATGTTACATATTGCATAATTTTTTTTTTTTGTTTGAGTCAAAAAGAGTCAAATGACCCTTGAGGATCAAGTCAAAATGTTCCATAAGAAACCATATTATAACTTGATGGAACACATGAAGAAGCAAGTCCCATTATAGAACAACAATATCTCAGAAAACTCATTAAAACAAGGTCATGAAGATGACAAATAATCAATGAAATGTATAGTACCGTTGCAAAGAATCATGGAAACCAAAATAATAAGCACTATAGATAGGTGTCCATGAGGTATGTATAATAATTTCCTTTTAAAGGGTCCATCATAAGATGTAGTAGGGTTGAATTTATGGGTTTATATTTTAAGAAAACCCTAGTATTTAGAAACCTTAATATTTAGGTATTTATTAACTATGATTTGATTTCTAGGGCATGGGATAAACTCTAGAATGACATAAAGGGAAAATAATATGATCTAAGGTTTGAATTTAAGAAACCCTAAAATGACCTCTTGATTACATAAAAACCCTATAAAAGTAACTTGACATCATGTTTTGGAATAATATATTGCTTGGGTTACTTGCTAAAATAGTATTGCAGGTACAAGTTGAAGTAAAAAACGGATGGGGTGATCCATTGAAAGGCATGATGTAGCTCTTGGTAACCTCATAAATCATGGAGTTGTTGTGCAAAATTTTTATTAAATATATGCCCTAGATTTCTCAACAAATAACATAATCAAACTCACGCAAATAGATGGCTGAATCTTACATTTTGCATAACATTGGATGTATATGGGGGCATTAATGATCCCTGCATGCCAACATTGGGTGTATTGAGGGGCATAAATGAATCCTGCATGCCAACAAAATGCACGGTTAGAAAAAACACAAATATTAATAAATAGATATAGCGAAATAAGTTAATGAAGTGCACAAAAATATTGATCAAGTTTTACCATTAGCATTACCTTAGATGTATTAAAAGGTGTTATAGGGGTTGGACTGAATTTAGAGATTGCGTTCATTCCACAAACATAAATTAGCATAATATAATAAGGAACATAAGATAATTGAACCTATAAAAGACAATATTAAAGCTTACCTCATGCATCATCATAGAAACGTCTTGCCCTCGTGCATTTGTTAACATTTCCATAAAATTAGTTAAGATCGTTGAATCCCCCAGAGTAGCATTGATAACACCCATGTGAACATTCTTAAAAAAACACATAATAACATAAAAATAAGAAAACCTTGATAAAAAAACTGATAAGAAAATAGAATCGGGAACGCCAAATATATATGTCTTTCAAGTAAAACCTTAAACATTCAAATTACTTGATGCTCATTAAAAGTAAAGACTCATTACTTAACTTGTAAAGAAAATTATATTGTAGTGAATCCTTACAACTATCTTAAAGTAAACATAGTGATAAAAAAATGTCATCCTCACAAGTAAAATATTAAACATTCAAATTACTTAATGTTCATTACAATTAAAAACTCAATGCTTAACTTGTAAAGAAAAATTATATTGTAGTGAATCCTTAAAACTATCTTAAAGTAAACATAGTGATAAAAAAATGTCATCCTCATATGAAATCTACTCATATGATGGCATATATACCCCATCATTAATAGACCCTAAATCCACAAATAAATTAATACCATCATTTTCATAGTCTTAATCACCTTCAACTACAGGTAAATTAAAATTAATGAATTCATCATCTTCATGGATTTGATGCCCATGTCATTCAAAAACTTCAGTAAACTCTTCCTGGTCTTTGTCTTGGTCATGTGCATCATTGACAATAAATTCTTCATAATCTCCATCTTGGCCATCTATGTCTTTAGGGGGAACTTTTGCATCTTCAAGTAAATCATGGTCCTCTACATATTGAACAAATGTTTCTCTTTGTCCTCTTGGATCATAATCAATCACAAATGACCAACCAGATTGTTCTAAATTTGGAATGAGAAAATTTTGGTCACATTGACTTGGAAACACATAAGGTTCAGAAGTGGCTTCAAACCTAGATGTATTGATCATATGGAATCCATTATTATGGAGCAAGATAGTTTTTTCTTCTCTCAATTCGATAAGATTGTACCATTCAACATGAAAAATGACTTTATTGAAAGACATAAAATCAAGCTCTATAATTTCCTCCAACACTCCATAGTAGCGAAGTGTTCTTGTGATTGGTTGTCTATCATTTGCATGTGAACGACATTCCACCTGAAATGATGCCGCAACTCCACACTCATAATTTTTTTCTCTTTTCATCAACTTTTCTGATGCAAAAATGATGACCAACATTCCACATTCCTTTGTAATATCTTACCTAAATTCATATAAATATCAACTAATTATATTCAAGGATACGAAATCTAACAAAAACTTTATTAAATATATGCAATATATTAATATATATATCACCTCCCCATTTATAGATCCTTCAATGAAATTCAATTGCTGTTGTGTTACTCTATCATTCCCTTTTGTTGCCTTGTGTTCAATATTGGTCTTTATCCAATTCCATGAGCATATCTATGACCACTTTCTTTTATGGCTTGCAGGAAATCCTCGAGTAGTGTTTTCACCATGTCGATTATATATATCGGCCCATGCATTTTCATCTTCTAATTCTTTTTTTTAGCGTACTTCTCCATCCATTCCAACATAAAGTTAGAATTGTATGCAACATACAAATGTAATGCCTCCCACGCCTTAGCATGTACAATGAAAAATCTATTTTTTCAATGAATTAATAATTATTTAAAGCCATGTAATATAAAACTTAAGATAAAAATAACTCATAACATTTTTTTATACCTTTTATCCTATTTGAAATCCCTTCACCCTCTATTTTTTCTCCTTGAAATGATTGAGATTGTTTATAATTCCATAATTGCAGAGCTTCAAGATGCAATTGAGGTAAGTACTCACTCAAATGAACCATGGCCTGGAAAACCATGTACCCCTCAACTATGGACCCTTCTGGTTGAGTCTTTTGCCTCACAAAATGTTTTAAGATCTTCATATATCTCTCCACATGCCATATTGTTCGAATATGAATAGGACCACACTGTTCAATCTCTTCTACTAGGTGTAAAAGGTAGTGCTATTGAAAATTAAAGAAGCTTAGAGGGAAGCACATTTGAATATCACACATCAAAAGTGAAACATTCCTCTTCCAATACTTCAAGTCATCCTGATGTATCTATTTAGATGAGACCCACCTACAAGTATTACAATAAAGAGTTGTTATTTATTGTAAACTAAAAGTAGAAACTTATATAAAGGCATAACCAATGATGCACTTCAAATGATAAGAGTAATGAAAGAGTATGCATGATGGATTGAAAAATACCTTAGATATTTACATAATTTGTAAATAGTCAAAGTGACATTGTGGTCAAAAGTACTTGGTATTGCTACAGGAAACACATACTGCTTCACCATTAATAAATAACCATGTTCAAATATGCATGAAATGATTTTATCACTATACTCGCATGACTATTAACAAATAACCATGTTCAAATATGCATGAACTAATATTATCACCAGGATATACAATTTTCTAATTAAGTTTCCAACAAATATAACATGTGACAACATTACCTTTATAGGAAATCTTATGCTTTTCATAGTAGAAATGATGTTTTCTTTCTCATTTGATGTAAATGTCCATGGAGCATAAACATATGAGTTGTCTTCATGCAACCACATGTTTGTCATGATATTGGCAACTCAGAGGTCCTTTCTTAACTTTATTTGTGCTTCAATGTTATTTCCATTTAGATGTTTCCACAAGCATTCTGCCACATTTTTCTCGATGTGCATAGTATCAAAATAGGTGGACTATTGGCAAGCTCTCATAATATTCTAATTTGTAGAAAATAGAGAGTCTTTTCATTCCTAGGGGAAAACTTGTCTCTTATTTTTTGTGATACTTCATTTTCCACCTAGCAGTGTTCATCTTTATTGGCTTCCTCGTTTCCAATTCCTTTCCATTGAACTTATGCTTATCATGCACTCGATAATGATGATTTTGTGGTAATAATTGTCGATACTCATCATAAACAATTTTATTGAGATCCCTTGACTGCCTATACAACAATTTTGGCCCACATGATGGACAACCATGTTTCCCTTTTGTTTGTAGTCCTAAAATAAGATTGGAAACCATATTTAGTAAATGCTAAAATGAAAACAATAATTATAAATGTAATTTATATTATATTACCATAACAAATAGAGAGCCCTGGGGCATCATGCACTGTCTAGATAAGAATCACATGAAATAGGAAGTTTCTATCATTGATAGGTCTTGATACATCAAACATATTTACACCATCCCATAATTCCCAAAGCTCATCAATGAGGGGCTCCATGTATACATCCATATCCTTTACCTGATATTTCCCTAAGTGAACAAAGTGTTCTTTATTAGGATTAACTGAATTGAAATATTTTTATATAATCTTCAAGAAAGCACTGCATTCATATGTTCTAGTACTTGGTATGATAAGAGTTAACATTGCTTGTTCATTTTTCATTTCCATCCAAGGGGGAAGATTGTCGTTTATAATTAACACTGGCCAAACATAATATGTTGTTCTAATATCTCCAAAATGATTGATGCCATCCAATGCTAGAGAAATTCTTGCATTCCTTGGCTCATTTCTTAAATGTGGCCATTTTACCTCAATCTCTTTCCAATATTTACTATCTGCAACCACACGCATGACACCATCTTGGCTCCTCCCTTGTGCATGATCATCAATATATTTTTCCAACTCCTTACATTTGAACATTCTCTCAAACCTTGGCTTTAGTGGAATGTGTCATAATACTTTATAAGAAACCTTCTTGGATACTTGATCTTGACGATACCTATTTGTGTGACACATTGGGAATTTTTGTAAATTTGCATTATTTCCATAGTACATTATATGGTCATTTGGACATGCATAATATGTCTTGTAATCCATTCCAATGTATTTCATTATTGAAGATACTTCTCTATGAGAATGAGGCAACTTATTGTCCTTTGGAAGTATTTTGTTTGCCAAAAGTCTGCATAGTGCAACAAATGATTTTTATAAGTATACACAATATTCAAAACTTTTAAGACATATAGAGCATTAATTTATAGGAATATCAATCCAACCTTAATATATCAGTAAAGCATGTGTTTTTCAATCCATGTGTAACCTTCAAGTTCAACAACAACAAAAGTGTCACCAATATAGAAGATTCAACATTTGCATAAAGGGGTGAGTCAACAACTTCTTCAAAAGATTTGTAGAAGTCTTGGATAAATTCATTGACACCAACCTCGTTTATCTGTGAAGTGGCTTCATCCATAAATGTGGCTTGTTCTTCATCTTGAGAGTCGCTATTATAAATATCATCCATTGGTTCTTCAAGAATATTGGGAACTGGAAGCAGCTTTTCATAAATAAAAAAAAATCAAATGAAATGATCAATAATAATGTATTAAATAATGTGCATATTTATTTATTATAAGAATAAAAATTTGTTAATTATAATGTACCTCTTCTATATAAACTCCATGGTCCAATCTATGGATACAAACAAGCCTTCGCTTCTTTAATTTCCTATTTTGGCACATTTTGCAATTGCAATATATCATTTCATTGAAGTATTCATCTGTACCTAGGGTAGGTCTTGTTGCCCGTTCATCTGAATATTTAGATGAAGATGTGCTATTTCCCTAAATGCACCATGTTTTTTAAACAATAAGACTACAATTGTTAAAAAACTTGAGTATTACTTCTTTTTTAAGAGAACATGACCAATGAATAAACCTAGGGAGTGAATATATGAATATGTAGTTTTTCAGTGTATTTTTTGGCTCTTTTATCACTTGATTGTTTGTAATTTTGTTTTTGTTGTTGTTTCAAGGTAGTGTTTAGTGCTTCTGTAGGAATTAGATATGAAAAAAATTGAGATCTAGGTTCAAAACCCTGAACGAAACTCTACCAATGTGTTGAGTGAGCATTGAAGATCTATCCAACACTTTGAGGCAATCTTATTAGAGTGTTCCAACAAGCATCTAACTAGTCACAAACAAACTTTTGAAGTATCATTTTAGAGTTATTTCTAAAAATAAATCCAACCTCTAACTAAATCAACAACATAAATACTACAAATACCAAAAGCAACATAAATACCTGGTCTGCCATTTTGTATAGAATAATGTAATAGAAATTTGCGAAGAAAAGTTTGTGGACACTAGTTAGGATCATTACAATGGGTAAAACCATAAAATTATTGTAAAATATGTTGGTTTAAACTTTTATGCATGTAATACTAATTTCATTGAGGCAGTTTTGTGATTAAAATGCATGTAGTGAATGTAACCAATTCAAAATTTACAAGATACTAAAGCTAGATGATGTAGTCTTACTAAATTTAATAACATCTCTATAATATTTCTCAAAAACTTATATATATATATATCTATATCTTATATATATATATATATATATATATATATATAGAATATATACATTCTTTATTTTATTTTAATGTACAATTTTCTTATATGACTAATACATTATTCTGGGAGACATCTTAAGAAGAAAGAAATGAAAATCAAAGTTGTAGAAACTAAAGCAAGAGTAGAAAGACAATTTGTTCAAGATGAAGAAATTATGGGTGAATTCGATTCTTAATACAAATATATTCTGTTGACACCTAATCTTCATGATTGGGTGAATTTATGTAAATAAGTAAATTAGGAATGTGAACAGTCATCGAGAGATGAACTGAACAGTCACACCCTATTTTATATAATAAAGACCTACCTAATGGAATAATATACGAATCAGTTTTACTACCTATTGGAGTTACTACCTGGCCTGACATGGTATCGGAGCCAGCTCCTTGTTTTAGCTATTATGCTCCTGTAACTCCTCTGTCTTGTCCTGACATGATACAGTCTTGAGTTACCTTCCAGCATTTCTCTGCCTCTGCCTTATTCCCCTCTGTCCTGAAATAACCTGCCTCTGCCATATTCCTTTCCGGCGCTGCCTCATAATGCATCTGTTCATACTGTCCAGACAGAAGTGCTGTACGTTAAATTTTTTCATGACATGCATTATCATCCATCTTCCTCCGCATCTGTGTACTAGCTTCCCGTATAGGGCTGATTTTTTTTATGTTTCCTTCTAAATCTGAAATATCCTGTGTTGTAATCTTTCCCAAGCATTTGCCTAGTGACAATGCTGCTCGCATTTATGGTACACAAATCTCGGGAGAAAATTGAGCAAAGAGAAATGAGAACTCTTTCTACATTTGTAATGTAAGAATTCATGAACAAGTTTGGCCGGCAGAGTTGGTGGTCTTCAAATGTCACCAAAATTTCACCCTCTAAATTAAAAACGTAAAGACGGTTGCTTAGGGTGTAACAGCTGAACTTTTTTGTTTGATCCAAATAGTAAGGGAAACAGGCTGTATGCATATGTGTTGTTTTTATTATTGGAGAGATATTTGAACTTCACGCTGCTAACTCTTCATGCTGTCCCATATTTTTTTTTAAAACGCTGTCCCATATTTTCATTTAAATGCTGTCCCATGTTTTGTTAACGCTGTCCCATGTTTTGTTAACGCTGTCCCATATTTTTTTAAACGGTTTCCATCACTTTAGTAACGCTGCCATATTTTTTAACACTACCATATGTTTTAACACTGCCATATTTTTTAAGAAGTCTTGTTGTGTGGCCCCAAGAGCCATCGTGAGGCTATCGGGCACTTTGGAAGAGCACCAGGTGTTCTGCACAGCCACACTAAACCATAGGTTCGATCATAGGGTAGGAAATTTGAGATGGCTCGTGGTAAGATAAATAGTCATGGCTTCAAGGTCTAGAGAATCAAAGGGATTTATGGTGATTTTTTAATCTTTTCAGTGAGCTTTGAAATGTGATTCCGTTGCTGCTCCAACTTTGTAGAGCTTGCGGTTGATGCCGTTGCTGCTCCAACTTTGTAGAGCTCGCGGTTGATGCCGTTGTTGCTCCAACTTTGTAGAGCTCGCGGTGAATGATTGATTATTGACTATGATATGAATTAAACAACCAAAATCATTTCCCACAAAATTTTTTGAGTACATTTTTACTGTATATTTGCAGAAGTATTCTTTTCTATCAGCAAAAGTTTTTTTTTACAGAATGCATTCAATCATATCCATGGTAGGAATAGTTCTCACTGGCAAGGAGAACTATCCTGAATGGTCCTGGATGATAAAAACCCTCATCTTCAATGACTTGTGGAAAGGAGTGTGTGTCGGAGAAGGAGACAATGACGCAGTACAACCTACCTCAGACAAAGAGCTCGTCATTTGGGAAAACAAGAACAACAAAGCCTATACATTAATTGCAACATCTGTAAATGAAGAGGTGAGTCGCCATATTTCATCATATTCAACTGCCTTTGAAGCCTTACAAAATCTGAAAGAACTCTATGACTCACATTTTGCACTTGAAGTTGTTCAACTCATGATTAAACTCTTCACTCTTGAACTGCAAAATAATGATCCTCTTTCTATTACATATGAAGTAAAGTCTATAATGCATGATATCAAATCCACTAAGGTTGAGCTGGATATCCCCCTTATTGCTTTTCTCAAGGCACTTTATCCTACTTACTCCAATTATCTTGAGTTTTTGCAAGCAAATGGAAATATCAAAGATATAACCTTTGACTCTCTTGTGAAAATGTTTGCTGAAAGAGAGAAAGCTTTTGGAAAGAAGACAGCTCCTGAATCTTCTGAAGAGACTGTGTGCCTTGCTCATAA
>APFE031007547.1:0-40340 GCA_000404065.3 Pinus taeda | reverse complement strand
TGAAATGTGAATTTTAAGAAGAAATATTGCTATATTTATAAAATGAATTGTGAATATTTGAAGTGAAAGTAAAATATGATAATAATGATAATGTTGATGATTTATATTGGGTAACATAACATCTGGTTTATCATATGATTTATCAAATTTATGAAGGGTAAAAAAACAATTTAATTTGATTTGTTTTTAATGAGTGAAAAGATCACAAAGGTAGGGGAGGTAGGAGTGAGAGGGGCTACTATTCGCCCTGAGAGATTGAGAAAAAATTGCATGTGGGTTAGGCATAGCCTCAAATAATTAGGCATAAGTCTTAGGCCTTTGGCAAGGGACAAAAACTACACTTGCAAACGATATCTATCACATAAGTGTATTTGAAGATTCATTAATTACTATACAAAAATGTACAAAAATGTTATAAGATGAAGGATTGCATGGGGAATGATTTTTCTCCAATATACCACTGAATAAAGCTCCTTTTAGATAAGTTTGAAA
Source organism: Pinus taeda (assembly GCA_000404065.3). Taxonomy (NCBI): domain Eukaryota; kingdom Viridiplantae; phylum Streptophyta; class Pinopsida; order Pinales; family Pinaceae; genus Pinus; species Pinus taeda. The sequence continues at coordinate 39,848 of APFE031007547.1, read as the reverse complement.
GTCTTGATCTCTGCCATATTAAAAGGGATACCAATCGATTAGAAGATGAATAGGCCAATATTGGAGTTAACTTGGCAAAAGATATGATCATGGAAGACCAAAATAATCTATCTGAATGCCAGATCCCATGATTGCACCCCTTCAAGGGAGGATAGTCCTAATGAACCTCATTAAGAAGAAAATAAGTTATGAGAATCCGCATAAAAATGTTTTTAATTCCAAGAAACAAAGTCTTGAGGATCATCAATTTTGGATGATGGAGCCCACTAATCAGGAAACTAGATGGAAACACAGGAGGAGTATGGAGAGGTATTAGGACAAATGGAGAAACAATGATAAAATATTAACTTCCTATTTCAGGGTTAGACCTGATAGTATTGTTTCAAAGTTGGATTGGTCACCTTTGTTCATGTGTGCTCTCAAATTGTTTGTTTTAGAAATGGATCTTCAAATTCATTTTGAGCAAGGACATGATGTAAGCATTGAATGTGAGCAGAGATCCTTGGTAGTTGTCTCAAGCCTAGATAAAGATATAAATGGTTGGATACAAAATTTAAAAGTGCAGTTGATTATTATTAGAAAGTGAAAAGTAGAGAATATGGCCTCAACTTCTTGGAATTGTATTGATAAATCCCTAGACGAGCAATTCGACATGATGAAAAAGGAAGTATCAGAGTTGATATCTAATATAGGAGAGAAGCTAATCAATGAGATTCGTTCCCATTTTATTTTGATTTCAAATCAACTTGGTGATCTGAAAAAATATGTGGAATGCCTGCATGCAACAGTGGATTTGATAATCACCCAAAAGGAGAAGTTGGAATACAAGGTAGAAAATTTGGAAGCGAAAGTGGAAACAACCATCGTTAAAGTTCTGAAGGAGGTTTTTGGTCTCAACGAACAACAAAATGTCTCAAACAAAGAGCATCATCTAGAGTTGAGTGGTGGAGACCTAGCAAATCCACCATTGCACTCTGAACAAAACATGCACCTGTATTAAGATGTCTCCTATAATAATACAAACTAATATATCTGGTTGTTTGACTCTCTGCAATTATGGATTGAAAATATTACACAAACAAGATCCATATTTAAAAGAGAATTAATCATGCCCAGCTCACTAAGCGAAATGAAGATTGGGAGGACTAGAGTTGCTTTAGCTGGAGTCATCCTTGTGGGATTTTTGGTGGTGTTAGTTGTCTTCTTGAGTAGCCCAAGTACATGATTGACTCTGCCTTTTAATCATGTTCTTGAATATGCCTTTGATGGGAAGGGCTAGATTCTCCCTATATTTACAAAAGAAGAGGGCATACTAAAGGCCTAAAGATAGAGTAACACCTATCACTCAGCATTTATGATATATCCTTTGAGACATGGTGTGATCAACACTGTTTCCAATTGAGGGTTGAGATGTGTTGTAACAGTGATTTCCACCATTCTCTTCCCAGGACTCTAAATCATATGACGGAGAATTCTGCATGAGAAATAGTATCAGGGCAAACTCTCCCTGTGCCTTTTTTTAGGATTTATATAACAACATTCAGAAGTTGGATTAAAGTGAGAGATTGCAGAAAATTAAATGAAAGTCTAGTTGGTTGACTCTCTGCAATTATGAATTGAAAATATTACACAACTAAGATCCATATTTAAAAGAGTCATCCTTGTGGGATTTTTGTTGGTGCTAGCTATCTTCTTGAGTAGTCCAGGTACATGATTGACTCTTACTTTTAATCATGCTCTTGAATATTCCTTTGATGGAAAGGGCTAGATGCTCCCTAGCTTTACAAAAGAAGAGGGCATACTAAAGGTCCTGAAGATAGAGTAACACCTATCCCTCAGCATTTATGATATATCCCTTGAGACGTAGTGTGATCAACACTGTTTCCAATTGAGGGTTGAGACATGGTGTGACATTGATTGACACCATTCTCTTCCCAAGACTCTAAATCATATGATGGAGAATTCTGCATGAGAAACAATATCAGGGCAAACTCTCCTTGTGCTTTTGTTTAGTATTTATATAACAACATTCATAAGTTGGATTAAAGTGAGAGATTGGAGAAAATTAAATGAAATTCTGGTTGGTTGACTCTCTGCAATTATGGATTGAAAATATTACACAATTGAGATCCATATTTAAAAGAGTCATCCTTCTGGTATTTTTGGTGGTGCTAGCTGTCTTCTTGAGTAGCCCAGGTACATGGTTGACTATGAATTTTAATCATGCTCTTGAATATGCCTTTGATGGCAAGGGCTAGATGCTCCCTAGCTTTACAAAAGAAGAGGGCATACTAAAGGCCGTGAAGATAGAGTAACACCTATCCCTCAACATTTATGATATATCCTTTGAGACGTGGTGTGATCAACATTGTTGCCAATTGAGGGTTGAGACTTGGTGTGACCGTGATTGAAGCCATTCTCTTCCCAAGAATCTAAATCATATGATGGAGAATTCTGCATGAGCAACATCATCAGGGAAAACTCTCCCAGTGCTTTTGTTTAAGATTTATATAACAACATGTAGAAGTTGGATTAAAGTGAGAGATTGCAGAAAATTAAATGAAAGTTTGGTTGGTTGACTCTCTACAATTATGGATTGAAAATATTACACAACTGAGATCCATATTTAAAAGATAATTGATCATGCCCAACTCACCGAGTGAAATGAAGATTGGGAGGACTAGAGTTGCTTTAGCTGGAGTCATCCTTGTGGGTTTTTTGGTGGTGCTAGCTGTCTTCTTGAGTAGCCTAGGTACATGATTGAATCTGCCTTTTAATCATGATCTTGAATATGTCTTTGATGGCAAGGGCTAGATGCTCACTATATTTACAAAAGAAGAGGGCATACTAAAGGCCCTAAAGAAAGAGTAACACCTATCCCTCAACATTTATGATATATCACGAGTACCACTATGTGTAGAATTAAAGGAATTTATTATGCCAGATACTGAGGAGGATAATCTGTGTAGATAATGCTATCTTAATGAGTAGCATTCAAGTGTTTATAACACTATTCTACATAAGATCTAGATATCAAAATTAGAGTCCCCTGTAGATACTTCTTCAAGGCACCTCTGATTTCAAGCATAATTAATAGGTTAGGATGAAAATATGTAAGGATCTGAACATGAGGTGTTATATTTATTTGCAGAGATTGTATACATAGTTGAAGATAGTTGTATTAGATGCGGAGATGAGTCTATTACGGTGCATTCATAATAATGTATTTTGATGATACATTTTATGTGTTTTTGCTAAAATATTTTGTTTATACTATCATGAAATTTCTATAATTAGCATAGTTCCATCTTAATTTAGGATCTATCAAGTGTTAAGAGGGTTCAAATATCTCAACATAAATATTTGATTTATAACCCACTCTCCATAGCTTCTTGACTTTAATTAACATCATTACTGGGCAACCATGGATGTAACATCCATCGAGAAGGGTAGTTGCCACTGTGACAACATATGGATCACTACATCTTCTTGCTATTGTATATTATGAGATGATTTAGAAGAAGGGTTTATGTTTATTATCAGAATCACCTCGCCCCACCCAGCTCAACCCAACCCAACCCACTAGATATTCACATTAGTGAAACCAACGAGGTTGCATCTATGTTGCTTAACAAAAAAGCATCATTTTCTATATAAATTATTTAAATAAATTATCATCAGTTTATATTAAACTGTGAAATCGACATTTGAAAAGAAATGCAATGTTTACATTTTAAGGAATCCTCCTAAACTATCCAGTAATGATATATATAAGAATAATATTATTAAGCTCTTAAGGAATAAAGTTATGTTAAAACAAGTCGAAGTAAAAATCAATGTGTTTGGACCTACTACTGAAATAGTTGCACTTAATATTTTACATTGATGAAGATATACAAAAATTTCAAAAATATGTCCAAGAAAAAAGGTAATCGTATCTCCATTTTGGAGGTACAAGAATAGGGTTGGAACCCCTTTTCCGAAGAGGAATTAACCTTTCATGGTTGAACTATTTGATATCCATCATAAGGAATATCAACATGCAAGAATAGTTACAATAATGGGAAATTTAGCTACTGGTTGCCCGTATAGTACTATATATCCAGATTATGTTATTAGCTTAACAAATAAGGATATTAAGCATGCATGGAAACTACTAATCGGAGTCCAAGGAATTATTATGGTTTATGAAGCTGCATATCTTTCAGTAATAGTACAAACTTCATTCCAACTTAATGATACGACTCATCCAAAACTAAAACAACATGTGTTAAAATATTGCATAACAACTGGTACTTCAAATACTGAGGTAGAGGGATTTGGTTATGAAGAAGGTTGTCTTCCTTCTGATTGGTATTTTCAATATCAATATTTAGAGGGTTGGAAAAATGAGAAAAATATCCAAGAAAAATTATGACTAGGAATGGTCAAATATAGTTTCTACAAGATATGCAAGAAATTTCAAAAACAATCATTAGGCCACCAAGATATAGTTTTTATAATCATATGAATAAAGGCCAAATTGGAAATACAAAAGCATCATCTAATAATAGTGAGTCCAAGTTGTATATTCCATATGACAAGGGACTGTATGTTCTAGATGAGAAACTGTTTTTGGCTAAGGATTTCAGGATTAGCTCAATACGAATTGCAGATGAACCAAACATTCCAAAATGTTATAAATATTTACTTGGTTCATTAAAAGAATATAGTTGTCCATTAAAAGCCTTTCAAATTCCAAATTCATCTAAAGCTACATCATAAGAATGGAATTATAATAATCATAACTTTTCTCGTGCTGGAAAATGGCCTCCCAAAACAAAATATAGTACAATTTCGACAAACTATAAACAAACAACTACAAGAGTTGATTATGCTCCAATGATACAAAATATGCCAGTGATCCAAAGGATCTTAATGAACTTTATCAAATCAACAATAACATAGCCAACTAGTGTCATCATGCCGAAAGTGCAATAGATGATCTGGGATCACAAGGAGACTTAATATTGCAGAATTTAAAGCTAGTTCACGATGAACAAACTCAAGCCAAAATAGAAAAATAAGAACAAAGAAGAACCAGAGAAGAAAATAAAAAGAATAAATGAGAAAGATCAAAGTTTGATAGCTTAAGATCTTTCACAAGAATGGCATATGACTTTGAAGATGATAGTGAATCAACTTGTTTCTTAATGAAAGAACGAGAAAAATACCTTTCACTTTCAGATGGGGAAAGTAGTAGAAAGAAAGAAAAAGGAACTAAGTTTGAAATTAAACCAAAGTTAAAAAAGAGTCAGTTGAGTATGACGAAATCTCTGAATTTGTGTCTTGATTTTATAAGACCCAGTCTCAACAAAGCCCACATTTTTCAATATGTTCCTAAATACCCAAGAGTTGAAGAAAGTTTAATAGAACAATAATAGCTATATTTTAGACTTAGATGAAACAGATAATCGAATAGATGCAATAAGGATATGGATTCGTCCATTATGGAAAATGCAATATACAACTAAATTAGATAACAATGCCATATTTTGGATAGATGAAAAAAGAATGACTGGAATATTATATGATTGGTGGATGTCTCCATCTTGAGAACAAAGAAATGTAGTCATCTCAATAGGGTTAGATATATTAGAAAAAATGATCAATACACAATTTTGTGTTGAACCACATGATACAAAGAAACAAGCCATGTCTGATTTGTCCAGAATATAAATCAACAATTCTAGAAAACTAGAAAGGTTTTCCCAAGAATATTTTAGAGCGGTAATGAAAGAAAATCTTCAAGATGATTTCATGACCAGAGTTACATTTTGTTATAAAATACCTCATAATATATGTGAATTGGTTATGAAATATCTAGAAAAAGAAGGCAAAAACTTGAGTTCAATTTATTGGTTTGATTTAATCCACTTATGCAAAGAAAAGTTAAAATATCTTTGTTGGCAAAAGAATGCTTAAGATAATGCTATAAGTACTTCTCAAGGATGCTGTAGAGAAGTGCTTCCATGAATGCCAATGAAAAGAAAAACCATAAGAAAAGATATGGAAAATGTAAGATCAAGAAGATATCTAATCTTAGAAAACCATGTAAAAAATACAAGTACATTAAAAGATGACAAAATGCTATAAAATAATGTTGTTACTTCATATGTAAAGAAAAAGGTCATTTTGCATAAAAATTTCCAAAAATAAAGTCTTCAAAGCTAAAAAATGTACAAAAACAGATGAATTTGTAGATAATTGGCTAGTTGTCGAGTCAAAAGATGAAGTATCTGATGTATATATGTTAATAGAAACTGAGGAAGAAGAAGAAAAGGAAGTTGAAGTGCATAACAATTTAAAAATGAACAAATATGATTCATATTTTTCTGAATGTGAAGAATGTGAATATGAAATTATAGAAGAAACAGAAGAAAGTTTTGAAGAAACTGAAATAGATTCTCAATCAACAAAAAGGTCAAAAGAAGAAAAACAATAGAAAATAAAATTGTTTTTTTTCTCTAGCTCCTAGTTTGTGTCCAAGGGAAAAACAAATTCAATCTTCATCTATTATTGTTCCTAATTAAAATGATGAAGTTGAAAAGTCAATTTTCTTAAAGGAAATTGTCAGAACAAATAATATTCTATATATACCTATTGAAATTTAAGTTGGAAAAGTATGGTTGCAGTTGGATGAATTTAGTGATACAAGTGGTTCTAATAATTTGGCTCATCCCAGCTTATTCAAAAAACAATGGAAACCATTAAGGAATATTCTCACCTCTGAGACAATTGGAGGAAAGATTACTCTTACACATAATGTTGATGATATCAAGATGAACTCGGGGAGACAAATCATAAATATTAATGCAATTTAACATTATGGTTCAAATAAAAATTTATTATTAGATATGCCTTTTATCTCTTATGTACTACCAACAAAAATTTTAGAAGATATAATTATTTTCAACATCAAGAAAAAAGTTTTTAGTGTAAAAAGACTAACATTAGCATATTTTGAGATTAAGGGAAAAAGAATAAATCAAAACAAAAGGAGTTCATCTAGAAATATTTCATTCACTTGTCTAGCCAAACCAATACCAATACCAAACACCTCAATACCAATGCCTACAACTATGCAAGGAAAATACATCAAGTTGAAAGGAAAATACCTGTGGAAAAAAATCCATTTGCTGTGTTCCTTGAAACTTCTAGTTCAGCTTCCAGTTCCTTTGCAAAATCACAATGAAAGACCCAACATATAAAAAATAAAACAATTTGGCACCAAAATGATTTTCAGCCTCTACACCAAAAAACATTATGTGGTTTCAGCCAACTTGTTTCCATTTTAAGCCGGCCTAGCCCGCTGTTTCCTATTGTTTCCCACTCATCCAACATCCCTGTATCCCACTTTTCCTATGAATTAGGGTCTTAATATCTATCTACCGCCACCCACCAATAAAGGATTATGTGATTTGCTTCCCTAAATGCTCGTAAGGGGTATAACCATTGGGCCTCATGCCCTTAATGATCATTAGAGAAACCATCGTATTGTGGCTCTCAAACCCGAAGCGGCTCTCAAACCCTCATCTCGCAGCTCTCAAACCCTAAGCGGATCTCAAACCCTCATCTCGTGGCTCTCAAACATTGGTGTTGGTCTCTCCATTTTCTTGATAAACCCTCCATTGCAATGGGGAAAATGAGGCCCTCCTTCAGTGCATAAATTTTGATACTCCTCTAGCACTGACGCTGTAATCCTTAGTTTAATAGACTAGGAAGACTTACAACATTAGTTGTGGGCAAAATCTCCATGGTTCCAAATGCCATTGTGATAAACGCCATGGTTCACAAGAGATGGATCAGTATGATGAATTCTTGTTGAGATATGATGTCGTTTGGGTTGTCATGGAATCAGAAATAACACCTACATTTACATCAACTTCCACTGCACACACCTCAGAATATTGAAAATTAATTCTCTATTACTTACTGTGTCTCTATACCTTTGCGTGTTGATATCGGCTTCTATGACCTTCTCATCCATTATGTTGATTTGATCTAATTAAAATCTCAATGTAGAATTTATAGAAACCTCGAATAATGTAGAGATGGAATTCACTCCGACACATGCCACCACCATCGGCTGTGCATATAAGTTTTGGTGTGGGAGAATATTGATTTAAAGTGGTATTATATATGATTTTTTGAGATTTGTTGTGATTTAATGGTTTTTATAGCTGACTATGGTTAAATCACTAATAATAATATATTTGAAACGTTTCCATCGTAGAACGACCAACATTCTATTGATTGTTCATCCATTTAACAACCGAAATGGAGTCATCAAATACCTAAACACTTTGGAAATCTTTGTTAGAAGCTACCTTTGAAAAAACTCTCGAGCCCATAATCTCTCCATAATTGCCTATAGCAAGTCTCACCATTGCGTATAGCAAGTCTCATCGGGTGAAACTTATTGATTAGTAAGTGGCCAATCTATTTGCTAGCACTTGAATTTTTTTGCAATGAAGATACCTACCTAGATCATTTTGTCTATGCTAGATACCCCATATGATTACAAATTACAAATTGTATATTTCTACCTGTTGTTTTTCATGTTTTTTAATAATATTATAATATATTTTAAAACTAATTCCTTCATATAAATTAAATGATGGGTAAAGTGGGATAGAAATTAATTTATAATAAACATCAAATTTCATGATACATTTCACACTACTAAAAATAAAAAATTCATAAAAGCTAAACTAACCTACATCCACAAAAGAGATACATGAACACCACAAATGATCAGTGGTGATATGTGTCATGCGATTAGCTACTGTATTTCCATCAAATTTTAGGATATTCAAAGGAAATTTAATAGGCATGGGTGACCAATTGGGGCTATAGCATATGTGATGATTGATTAGCTTATCCAAATCAAATATATCAAGAAAGCCTAAAAATTGCAACTAATTTTGATCAAATGGATCTAGGAAAAATGATGACCATCATATGGACTTTATCGTCTTAACATAAATCAAATTTCAGAGGTTGAATCAATACCAAAGGGATTATTTCTCCTATGGTTCTAGGTTCTTGGGAAAAATATATAGAAAAAGGATTATTTCCCCTAGGTAGGTTTTTCTTATGGACAAAGGATCTCCAAAAGGCATCACTACCAATGGTAACATATCCATCTTTAATAGTATAGCTCCCCAAAACCAAAACACCCCTAGTTGTAGGGAACATCGAGACTAAAAGGTACTAGTAAGAACATTAACCCAAAATTTATGGGCACTCCTGAAGACGCTAAGGCCTTGAGGGAGTATAATTCCTCCTTGCCTATTTTTCCCATTGCAACAAGGAACAACTTTACCATATTTGTGTGAATACTAGGTTGTGTGCACTACATAATTGTGGAGTTGGGGGCCTTGTGAAATCCCCATGTTATAACCTTACCCTTGTAATGATAATTTTAACTGTAACACCATTGTGGGGAACCATGAATGAATGGAAATCTAATTAAACATTTGAAAATTATCATTTAAAATAAATTAATTAACGCAACTAAGGAAGGGACAAACTTACAAATGTTTGGTTTAAGCGAAGCTTACCTACTTGTGTATTTTGACAGCCATACCTAACCAAATTTAATACCTAAATCCACTTACTTTCTCACCAAGACATGATTTGTACCTAGTCGAATTAAATGTAGAAGTTTCTTGCAGCCAAGATAAGCCATGGTGTGACAGATTAATTTGATGCAATTGGGGTTGAATGAAGTTGGAAAATTTCACCAACATTCTTGATGAGACTGGAGTAAGGTGGTTGAGGGTAATAAGTGACCATTTTCAATGTTATCTCTCACCGATTGAGGAGACAACCCTGGAGGAGAAGGCATTGAAGAGCTAAGGTAGTGCTCTCTTAGTTGTGCCAAGAGACAAAGGAGAAATTTTACATATACACACATTAGAAATGAATTCTTTAGTGATTTGTTTTCTTAACAAGAAGGTAGTAACTGATTAGTTCACTAATCAAGGATTTCAGTGGAACTGGATTCTTTCCCCCCTTCTAAAATTATTTGAAATAGGGCTAAAGACAACCAGGTATTGAATGAGGACCATTGTTTTTGGGAGATCAGAAACAACAGTAAACCTATATTTTGGGAGGATGCCTCGATGCAGCACCCCAAACTTAATCTAGAGGAAATTCTATGCCATATTCAAACCTTTACCACCCATCTAAGTGTGGAGAAAGTTAGATAGTTTTGGTAAGACTCCAATGCATTAACGAAGTGGAGATTTTTGATGTCTCTGAATCATTACCAATGTGGGACTAGGCCCTAGATTGGGAAGACCTCACCCTAATTCTGCGTAAGCATCCTATTCTGAACAAAGGCAAACCAGACAAGCTTCAGTTGGGACACCTTTCAAAAGGTATGTTCTCTCTTAAAGAATCTTATTCGACACTTTCTACCTCATCTAACTAGGTTCTTGACCCATTATGGAAAAACATTTGGTACTCAAAGTTGTTGACCAAGATTTCATCTTTTCTTTGTCTCACCGGGCATGGAAAGATCCTTATGTGGGATAGAACTTGGAAAAAGGGCTTCTGCGGCCCCTCTTAGAGCCCCTATTTCATCTTGTGTAGTTTCAGTTTGGGTCAGGTGGGAACTAGTTTTTTCTAGAACAAATGAGTAGTAGTGGTCCTCTTTTTTCCATTTATAGGCTTCTTTGTTGCTGGGTGGAGCCATTGGAGTGAAAATCTCAAGCTCTAGTTAATGCGGCTCGTGAGTGCCACTTTAGGTGAGGTGCATATTTCTGGCTCATGGTGTGTGGTTGTTTTTTCTGTATTTCATGTACTTAGCACCATGGGGAATGGAGGTGCAGCCCAGGCTGGTGGTGTCTCCTTCTGTACGGGAAGTTTGAGAAGTATTGGGAGGGTGATATTTTTTTCATTCTAGTGGATTTGTGAAAACCATCCATGCACCCTGTTCGTCGCTCGGGGTATAAATGTTTCCTTCAATGTTGACAATGAAGTCATCCAAGAAAGGATTACATAATCTTATATCCTAGGTACAAGTGTGCATATTGGGTCTCAACTAATCACATGTGAAATTGATGAATAGACATGAGGATTTTGTTAAATATTATCACCATGTTCATATGGATCTAAACATATTTCCACCAAGATACTATGTCATCCATAACCAAAATATCATCCACATAGATACACAAGGTTAGTTATTGATATGGAGTTATGTAATATATGGTATATACAAGTATTATTACACCAGAATGTCATGACTAATCATCAACAAACTTATTTTACCAATGTCCCTTAAGATTGTGGTAAAAACTTAGTGGGAAGAATTTAAGTGGAACTTCAAAGTTTAATTTTGTGTTATTGTGACTAGGTTAGTTAGGAGGTGCCATCTGAGATCTTGACAACAATATCAACAAATTTTACCGAACAAATATCTCTTTCACTAGGTTTCTCGATTGAGGGCCTAAATTTCATCGAGGCCTGCTCACATTGCTTACAAGAACATAATATGCCATCCTCAAAATCCTCCACCTCCTCAAGTTAAAAAATAATATTAGGGGAAGGAAAACTTATTTTGAACCTTAACACACAAATAGGATTTTTGCTACTTGTTTTATCAAGAAATATAATTCTATTAATGAAACAAAATGACTATTTAATCAACAAATGTTAACGCTCAAAAAAGTTTTGGGAAAAAATTCCATCACCTAAGGAGAACATATAGATGAAGGGAATACTAAAGATGAGTCTCCCATAATAGGTACAAATTAATCTCCACCCATCAATAACCCATTCTAGTAGTTTGAGTTAATTTGGTTGTCCCTCTTTAATGCATCCATCACTACAACACATGAAATCTTCAAGCCTAATATTTTAATATATTGAAAAGCCTTGGTTGATGCAATCCCTCTACTCTAGTACTTCTCACATGGATACATTGTCAATATATTGTGTGTAAACTTAAGATAATGTGTGATCCCATTTTTAGTATCATGAATTAAATATTCCCATCCATTCTCTACTTTATTTTGTATGAACATGAGAAGGAGATATGAAAACTTGACTTACTAGTGACGTGACTTCTAAATAATCCACAACATCATAAAATGATCCATAGAAACATCATTAAAAGTCAACCCATATTAAATAGTTATAAATCTAATAATTCATTATATAGTTTAATATATGTTATTTTCTAAATAAACCATGGTTGATAATAATTTTGTTAACAATAACAAAAAATCTTATATAATAGAATATGTTTGTGTTTTTCATTAGCAAAAACAAAGTTGATCATATTTCTATTCGATTTGAAAAAAATACACATAGTAGATACTTATAGCATTCACAAGAAATTGAGGTCATTATATTCTCATTACAAATTTCTATCTCAATATTTAAAATTCCAGCAAAAATATTAAGAATCCCATAACCCTTTATAAAATTGATTGTAAACATCTAGTGTTTTAAATATTTATAATTAAATTATACCATGATAAAAGTTTAATTACTTTCAATAAGGAAATGATGTACTCTATCATCACCTAGAATAGAGTACTCTCGCAAAGGTCTATGTAGATATGACATTATATTCTCTCAAGATTTATTATTGCAAAAAAATATTTGGAGTTCTATTCTTCACCTAGCCATATACCTTATTGCTCCAGATATTTCAAAAACAAGTCATGCACGAGCCATCCAATCCATTACTATGTTGTCTCTTCTTAGCCTTGTCCTCAATTACACAAGAAAAAGTGATGCCATCTTCTCCTTCTCCATCCTTATCTAGAATACATTGATGGTAAGGAACCCAACCCCTATGGTCCACCTATCATTATATAATTATTCCTTTGTCTTAACATTTTCCATTCACATAAACCTACATTATATATTATTCTTCATTTGTCTTTAAATTTGTAATAATCAATATAATAATTGATTAGCAAAGTTTATACTTGTTACAAATCTCAAATTTATGAATGGAATGTTAAGAAAAGGTATCATGTAGATATTGAACATTGCATGTCTTAAATCAATATAGAATTTTCATATCTTTAAAAATTGCACCACTAAAAGTTGCACCAATGCTCGTTTTACACATACCAAACAAGATTTTAGGAGACTAAAATGCTAGATGAACACCACCATCGTAGAACTATAATTTGAAAATCCTAAAAACCCAACTTTCCAATTCAATAAGAAAATGATAGATAGGAAATGTAGGTGAAAATGTTGAAACACATAGCCACTTGGTTCTTTCTCATATAATTTTTCTTGATGAATGAAAATAGTGTATTCCTTTGTAGAAATGTATGAGCCTTAAAATGTTCCATTTAATTGCATATTCTTGAGGATTGGTTTTCAAGGCAAAGTCCATTGTTCACTCTAAACTAACTATGATCATCAATAACCGCTTGGTGAATGCTAGTAGTCAATTAGTAAAACAACCACACTAGAATTTGAAACCGAATAGGTAAAAATGAAAATTAAGTATGTTAACACAAGAGTTCATTAAGAACTTGAATTTGGTTACTCGTGCCTACTAGGGAGATATTTCCATTAAAGGAAATCATAACATGAGCAACAATACAACAAAATATAAATGATCTGAATGATGACATTACCAAAGATGTAAGTGAAGGACTACGAAATTTATGGTGATGATGGGGAATGATAGATCTCGAAGACAACATGATGATGTTGTTGCAGAGGGACATATCATTGTGGAGGGATGGATTTAGTTTCTAAAAGGGTCTCAACTCAATCTACCCAATTGGATGGGTTGCTTATCTCAGATACTGTGAGATTGGTTAAATTCAACTTATCAGGTTCATGACGGTAGGAGAGGGAGGTGAAATATGGATGGGAAGCTTAACAATCCTCCACAAGGAAAATATATGCTTGTACGTAAAGTTAAGGGGAATGTTAAGGGGATAATTTGATGCAAAGAAAGGGTGAATTATGCCTCTCTGAATGCACATCATGAGACCGTGTTTAAGATTCGCCATTCTGAAGCTACGAGAAGACTAGATTGTAAGCACAAGAGAGAAGCTAAACATATTGTGGGTTGAGAAGAGGGCCAAGAAAGCACGTTCTAGTTCTTCCTATTTTAGTTTGGAGACACAAGATTTAAGAGTGTTTATAAGGTAGATAATAAAGATGAGATGGATTGTCAAGCATATGTTGGTAGGGGTGTTGTTGGACTGTCATAGTGGAAAAAATGATCTAATGGATAAAATGAATGCCTGCTTCCAAAGAAAATTTCAATGTTGAGGAGCAACTTGGGACGGGTAGCTGATGATTCCCTAAGCTAGGTCAAGTGCTTGCAATGGATTAAAGATCAACTTTTGCTGCAAAGTCTCACGAGGAATATGATTATGCAATAAATGCACATAAAAAATTGGAAGTCAAAGTCTAGGAACCATTACAAAGAAGCGGTTCAAACAGTCACCACTAAATTTTGAATGGGATTTAAAATTTGACTTTCTCAAAATTGAATGATGTTGGAACCACTATGAAACAACCCTAAAAAATTAATGTTAATATTCAAAATTTAAGTAAAAGTTGACATTATCCTTATCTTTCCTTTTCAAAAAGGAAAGATAAGGAGAACGTCAACTTTTACTTTAACTTTAAAAATTAAATATTACCATTAATTAATCGGGTTAGGTTTTGTAGGGCTCTGGGGCTAAAATACATTTTTTCCTTTTAAGCATTTTTTATTAAAAAATTAATATTTGGTGGTCATTAACTATGTTGTGCTACATTCTTCAGAATTGGTTAGTTTAGTAGAGAACTAGTCACTTTGGTGTTTTAAGGTTGGTTCAATACAAGACTAGCCTTAGCCAATATGAACCACCAAAATAAACTAGTACAACTCTAAAACCATTGGGACTAACCAATTCCAGTAGATCTAGGCTAGTTACAATAAGAGTGTGCCCTTCTCATCTTCCTCACAAGTCGTTTTGTTGGATCCTTTCAGGAATGGTGATTCAGAGAGTGCCATAAACTGTCAGACTGTTCTGAGCACCTAAGATCATAAGTAGTTAAGCCTTGACAAATAGAAATTTGCAAGGAACTAGTACAAACATCCCAGAAAATATTCAGTGAGGCCATGCATGCAAGGAACCATTACAGACCTCCCAAGATACTTAGTGAGGATGTGCATGACCAAAATGCATCAGAAAAAATTATCCACCCACAAAAACCCTACCCAAAACATTGAAGTGTGGTGTAAAACAAATTGATGGTAGGCTATTAATGCTACCAACAATCATTCCCTCTCCAATTTCACAAGAATCTCCTACTCAAGCTACCTCCTCCATTATGGTTATAGTAAGTTCTTGCAACTGTGTAAGCTATAAGAAATTAAAACTACCTTGGAATCTCCACCAATCTTAGGGAACTTGACTTCTCTGCATGCCCCAACTATTTTGGGTTGATTGATTAGTTAATTGGATGATCACTGAGTTTGACTGAAGTCCTAGTGCTTAAATGACCTTCCACTAGTTCCTCCAAAAGTTAGAACTAGTTTAACTGACAACAACATGAGATAATTGACCTTTATTGCTACAAATTAGGGATCACATATGCAGAACTAAACTTTAACTCCTCCAACTCAAATTTATTGAATAAACTAGGTGACACAAGCCATATCACACAAGTTAACATCATTTAAGTTGTCTGTTGATGTGGAAATTTGATTTTTTTTTCTTCAGTTTAATCAAGGAAAAATCAAATTGAGAATTTCTTGCTGCATTTTTCAACACATTGTTCACTGGAATGTATTACTTTCACTATGAACTTGGCATAGTTCACATGCTAAGTTCATAAGGTTTTGAGATGATGTGGTTCTATGTGTTGTGTATATAAAGAATAGGTGTCCATCTCTTGATATTAGAAACAAGACTCCCTATGAAATGTGGTATGGCCACATTCCTTCGGTGAGGCATCTTAGGGTTTTTGGTTCCTCCTGTTATGCCTTCATACCTAAGGAATAGATAAAAAAACTCAGTGCAAGGAATCAAAAATGTATCTTCTTTGGGTACTCATACCTTCAAATCATACCATCTCTATGATGAAGTGAATAGAAGTTTATAATATCTAGAGATGTGATATTTCTTGAGTCTTCCAAGATTGACAATGTTGTTGAGTGGTAACTTAATCGTTTGGATAGATTTAAACATGCAAAGTATTTTCAAGAGTTTGATAGTGATATTCCACATCTCCTTCTCTTAGATATATACTTTCTATGAAGAGCCTTGAAGAAATCAGGTTGAAGGAAATTCCTTCCCCTACCTTGTCAGGAAAGAGTTAAGAGACTACTAGCAGCAGGTAGCAAAATCTGATAAGCAGTGAGGGTACATGCAAGATACAAAGCAAGGATTAATGAAAAGGAGTGTAATGACTATATACATGTTCCAAAATGGATACTAAAACCTCTAAGTCTTCATATATCTTAACTATCAGAAACACTATTGGAAGGGAAAATAGTGAAAGAATGGCAGAAAATAGAGCTAAGCAAAGGCAGAACTAATGCTGCGTAGGAGCCGTCGGATCGAACCGATCAATGGTCTAGATCAAATTGGGATATTGTAATCAGGAGAAGTCAATGGAGTATATCAGAGGCATCCCTATGGAAATTGTGATAGCGATTAGCATGATTTAACGAGGACTGTTGATCGAGCGCGCAGATCAACGACCTAGATTAACTCACAATATCGCATCGCTAAAACACAAGTGAGGACTTACCAAAGGCCTGAAGACCATGCAATATGTGATTGCGGTATATCGCATCGCAATATCACATCACAACAATCCAAAGGAGCGGGGTCAATGCAACATGCAACTTGTGATAAGCCGGACCTGATGGGGTTTATAGACGCGACTTGATAAATTTTGAGTTCCGATAAAAAGGGATTTTTTGGGTTTTTCTATGTATTTACGCATTTCCGTTATAAAACCAAAATACAAAGGAAATGTGCCTGAAGTAATAAAACCGGACTTGTAAGGTTTGTGAATGCAAATTTATATTATTTGAGTTTTGTGGCAAGCGGGATTTTGGGAGGGTCTCAGGTGGTAAGTGGTATTGGACGGGCTTCGCCCGATCCCATACACTGGCTAACACATGGCTTGGCACAGGAGAGAGAAAACTACCTTTTTGGGTGGGTAATATTCGTGCACATAAGCCACCCGAAATGGATATTAGCTGTTGGATCAGAGATCACACAGATCAATGGTGGGCTTGCGATAGCGACCAAAGGCAGACTTGATAGGATTACAGGGAAGATTCAATATTATTTGAAGTCCGATAGAAAGAATTTTGTCGGATTTTTCAGTGCTTTTTGTGTATTTCTCTGTGTAAATAGAGAAACGACTTTATGGGCATTTCACCCACACTAGTGGTCCTTTCCGTTACAAACAGGTGGCCACCATACCTTAGGGCATTTAGCAATGATTGTTAAACGCTCTAGAAGGAGAGGAAGGGACAGCGGCCAGAAGCCAGAGAGCCCTAAAGGGGAGACAATAGACAAGCACCAATAGGCTTAAAAGCCATTCACTGACAGAGACAGAAAAAGCTAGTTGCCGAGACAGAGAAAAAGTAGAAGATAGAGAGCAAGAGGGAGAGTCTGTGTACTCTTGTAGACTTGAGGATTTCAAGTAAATGCCTGTTGTTTTGTCACTATTGTGTTGAGACTTGGTTTGAGCTCACACTTTTAAAAATCTGCTCTTGAAGACATAATATAGAGGGCGACACTAAAAGTTGGACCAGGAGAAGTAGCCAAGAAGTCTGGTGAACTCCTTGATTATTTGCTGTGTTGATGTGCGTCTCTGTTATGTTTTCTAACTACTCATTGTCTATATTATTCACAATATTTTCGATCCATTGCACTAATTAATATAGGCATTCCTGCACATGAGTCTGTAATACCTTTATATTGATTTAAGATTTCATTTTCAGATCAAGTGGTATTAGAGCATTAGGTTTTGTTAAGGTTAGACAAGCTTGTGCTAGATTTTGAATGCTAACTAGATTAAAGCTCAGAATAGGAGAAGGAGAACTTATTGAGGCTAATCCAGAGATTGGAAGAGTCTATTCTCAGAGGAGAATGGCAGAAGAAACTCCATTGGGATTAGAATCTCAATTTATGGAAGGTTTTAAGGCCATGCAAGCCATGGTGGAAGAGATGTATTTGGAGTTTAAGAAGGGTCGAGGTGAAAGCACCTCAACACCTAAACCCGACAAAGGAGAAAAGGAACCTTTTCTAGTTGCCCATCCAAAAGGAAAAGGAAAACAAGAAATTCCTTCTCCACCAACTCCTCAATCATCACCTACCTCATCATCTTCTTTGCATAAAGCTAGCCCTGATAAGAAAAAGAAGAAAACTTCTTTGATTAAATTAGATGTGAAGTTTGATTTGCCAATTTATGATGGAGAACTAAATGCAAAAAAGCTAGATAATTGGATAATACAAATTGATGTATATTGCAGGGTACAGAACATTGATTCAGAAAGGAGAAAGATTTAGCTGGCTGGCCTTTGACTTGGAGGAACTACACTAGTATGGTGGGAAGGCAAGACACAGGCTGATCTGAAAAAACATGGTAAAATCCTTTCTACCTGGAATGAATTTGTTTCTGATATTAAAAAGAAATTCTATCCTTTAGCTTACATGTAGTAGGCAATCATGTTGGCAAACTCTTCGCTAGTTGAAGGGTCAGAGTGTACAAAGTTATACTCAGGAATTCAAAAAGAGAGATTTAACTCTAGGAATATCATTAGACTCACCTAAAACTTTATTGAAGTATATAGGTGGTATTCATAGCTATTTAAAACATACTATTCTCATGTTTAATCCCACTAGCTTAGATGATGTATCAGTTAAAGCCACACATATAAAAGCTAGAGGTAAGAATGTAAACCCAGAGATTGGGGGAACATCTAAATATTTTGTAAGCAAGAGCAAGGAAAATAAGAAACTGAAATGGAAGGAGAGGAAAGAAAACACTGTAAAGAAGGATAAACCTTCATGCACTCATTGCAGGAAAGGAGGACATGATGAGGCACACTATTGGTATTTGCATCCAGAACTAAAACCTAAGAAGTTTGGTGGAAAGGAGAGGAAGAATGCTGCTTCTATTCAGAAAGACTTGGGGTCAGATTTAGGTGATGAAACAACAATTACAACCATGAGTATTAAAGGTAAAGATTTTGAAGCATCCACTAGTAATTCTGCACAATCTATTAATAGTGAAAGTAATGAGAGAGAAAGAAATGAGCTTTTTCGTATTAGAGTAATTTCCAAGAATAATAAGATTGATAATTTGTTTGATGGTGGATCACAAGTAAATTTGATTTTTGAAACAATTGCAAAGAAGTTGGGATTACAAACAAAACCTCATGAGAAGCCATATCGATTAGGTTGGGTGTGTGATAAAACAAAGCTACAAGTAATGAGACAATGTAAACTTAGGTTTGCTATTAGATCAACATTTGTAGATGAGGTTGAGTTAGATGTAGTTCCATTAGATATATGTGGTATTGTTTTGGGAAGTCCATACTTGTATGATAGAAAATATATTTTCTATAGAGCTGAAAATAAGTATCAACTCATTAAAGATGGAATAGAATATATTGTAAGAGCTCATAAACTCAAAAATAACTATTCTCTCATAAACTTAGGACAAATGAAAAGAATTGTGAATTCAAGTAAGCAGTTTTTACTTATGGTTGTAAAGGCAAATGATCCTGAAAAATCCAATGCATTTGAAGGCTGTGATGATAAACAGAAAGCTGATTTAGTTAAAGTTGTTTCAGAGTATGATGTTCTATTTCAAGAACCAAAAGGTATGCCACCCAAGTGAGAAATAGTACATGATATTTGTTTGCAACAAGATTCTCCATTACCTAACATTGGAATGTATAGGTTATCATCTTTAGAGAATGAAAAGATAAAGAAGTAGGTACAGGAGTTGCTCAAAAAAGGGTTTATACGACCAAGCACATCACCATATGGATCTCCAATCGTGTTGGTGAGAAAGAAAGATGGTTCGTGGAGAATGTGCATTGAATAAAATAATGATCATGAATCATTATCCTCTTTCTCGTATTGATGATCTATTTGATCAATTGAAAGAAGAAATTTACCTTTTTAAGTTAGACTTGCGAAGTGGCTATCATCGGGTTAGATTTGCAGAACAAGATGCATGGAAGACTACTTTCAAGACAAAGCAAGGACTGTATGAATGGTTGGTTATGCCTTTTGGCTTAACTAATGCTCCTACTACCTTTATGAGAGTTATGAATGATGTACTCAGACATTTTATTGATGATTTTATAATTGTTTATTTAGATGACATTCTTGTTTTTATTAAGACATGGGAAGACCATGTAAAGCATGTAAAGCAGACTTTAGATGTTTTAAAAAGAGAAAATCTCTATGTAAAACTGTCAAAATGTGAATTTGGAAAAACATCTTTAAATTATTTGGGTCATATTGTAGGGGGTGGTGAATTGAAGATAGATCCCTCTAAGGTTGAAGTCATTATGAACTGGCCTAAACCCAAATCTTCTACAGAGGTTAGAAGTTTCCTAGGGGCAGCACAATACTGGAGAAAGTTTATTGCTAACGTTTCATTGATTGCAGCTCCATTACATGCTTTAATAGGATTGAAACAGGTGTTTAAGTGGGGAGGCAAACAACAGAAAGCCTTCGACACCTTAAAATAAAAAATTAGTACAACACCAGTACTAGCACTGCCAGATTTTCAACATCCATTTGAGATTGAGACAGATGCTAGTGACTATGCCATGGGAGCAGTGTTGATGCAACATGGTAAACCCATATGTTATCATAGACATTTACTTTTGTAGTAGTTAATTATCCAACATATGATAAAGAATTGTATGCATTAGTACAAAGTGTGAAAAAGTGGAAACATTACCTAATGGGTAAGGAAACAATCATACACACAGATCATCAACCACTTCAATATTTGCACTCACAAACTAAATTGCAGCAACCAAGACATTATAGGTGGATGGTTTTTCTACAACAATTTCATCTTGTCATCAGATATAAGAAGGGCATACACAATAAGGTTGCAGACATGTTATCAAGACCAATCATAAATGCATCTACTATACTTAAGCATAATTCAGTAATGCATGAAAGTTACATTGAACAATATGCTCAAGATGTAGAGTTTAAAGATGTATATGCAAATTTAAGTCATGGCAAATAGGTAGAAGAATTGGATTATTATGTAAAGGACTAGCTCATATATCATTTGGGAAAGTTATGCATTCCACAAATTGAAAGAGTTAACATAATTCGAGAAGCACATACTTCTCTAATATCAGGTCATTTTGGTGTAAGTAAAACAGTTACATAGTTGCAAAGGTTATATTATTGGCCAAGAATGCATGAGACAATTTGTAGATATATCAAAGGGTGTACTATGTGTGCTACAAGCAAGCCCAGTAATAGAAAATTAGGATTGTACACTCCACTTCCAATTCCTTCTCGTCCTTGGGAAAGTGTTGCCATGGACTTTGTTGGGGGATTGCCAAAATCTAGAAAAGGTCATGATTATTTGTATGTTGTTGTGGATAGGTTCAACAAAATGTGTATTTTGAGACCTTGTAACAAGCAGGTTACAGTTAAATAAACAAAAAAGTTGTTCTTTCAGAATGTATGGGTTCATTTTGTTTACCCACTTCTATTGTATATGATGGAGATTCTTGATTTGTTGGGAAGTTTTGGTCAAATATATGGGAGTTAATGGACACCAGGTTGAAGAAGAGCACAACATTTCATCCACAAATAGATGATTAGATAGAGGTGTTCAATAGGACAGTGATCTAGTTGCTCAGAGGCTATTGCAGTGAGCATCTCAAGCTTTGGGATGAGCATTAGTGTTATGTTCAGAATGCTTACAACCATGCCAAGAACTCTTCTACTCAAAGATCTACTTTTGAGACTTTTTTTGGCTTTATACCAAAGTCTCCCTTGGATTTTGTCTTTGATAAAGACATAGCAGTTGATGGATACAGTGATGTGGACAAAGCAACCAATTTCATTAAACAAATCCAAGAAATTCACCAGGCAGTACAGGAACAGCTAGAAAGAAGTCAAGTCAAGTACAAGGCAAGACATAACAAGCATCGGGTCGAGCATAGTTTCCAAGTTGGTGATCAAGTCTGGCTATACATCAACAAAGACAAAATGCAAGGTGAAGGTAAGAAGCTAAAACCAATAAGGTATGGACCTTTCAAGATACTTCATAAAATAGGTGAAAATGCTTTTCGCCTTGATTTGCTAGCTTATATGCAGATCTATTCAGTTGTTAATGTAGAAAACTTGAGATTGTATGAACCTTCATTGATTGAAGATCTTGAAGAGAAAAGTCAGTTGCCTTCTATTGAGGATCTGTTGCCTGAATATCTCAATGAGTTACAAGAAGATACAGTTCTGGATAGGAAGGTGAGAACTATGCATGGAGGGGATGTTGAATTCATGAGAATAGGGCTCAAAGGTTCAAATCTAAGCAAAGCATGATGGATAGAAGTTAAACAAGTGCAGGAGCTGTATCCTCACTTGATTGATGCCTAAAAAGCAACTTTTGGTGGTCCAAAAGCTTTTCAGTGGGAAGGTGTGATCCAAAATGGATCCTAAAACCTCTAAGTCTTCATATATCTTAACTATCAAAAACACTATTGCAAGGGAAAACAATGAAAGAATGGAAAAAAATAGAGCTAAGCAATGGTGCAAGTAATGCTGCACAGGAGTTGTCGGATTGAATCGATCAACGGTCTAGATCAAATCGGGATATCACAATCGGGAGAAGTCAGCCGAGTATATCAGAGGCATCCCTATGGAAATCGCGATAGCGATCAACGTGATTTAACAAGGACCATTGATCGAGCGCATAGATCAACGACTCAGATTAACTCGCAATATTGCATCACTAAAACAGAAGGGAGGACTTACCAAAGGCTCCAATACCATGCAATATGCGATTGTGATATATCGGATCGCAATATCACATCGCAACGATACAAAGGAGTGGGGCCGATGCAACATGTGACTTGCAATAAGCTGGACCCAACAAGGTTTATAGATGCGAATTGATAAATTTTGATTTCTGATAAAAAGGGATTTGTCGGGTTTTTCTATGTATTTATGCATTTCCGTTATAAAACCGAAATACAAAGGAAATGTGCCTGAAGTGATAAAACTAGACCCGAAAGGTTTGTAAATGCAACTTTATATTATTTGAGTTCCATGGTAAGCAAGATTTCAGGTGGGCCTCAGGTGGTAAGTGGTATTGGATGGGCTTCGCCCGATCCCATACACTGGCCGACACGTGGCTTGGTGTAGGAGAGAGAAAACTACCTTTTTGGGCGAGTAATCTCCATGCACATAAGCCGCCTGAAATGGATGTTAGCTGTTGGATCAGAGATCATGTAGATCAATGGTGGGCTTGCGATAATTACCAAAGGTAGACCCCATAGGATTATAGGATGGATTCAATATTATTTGAAGTCTGATAGAAAGAATTTTGTCAGATTTTTTAGTGCTTTCTGTGTATTTCTTTGTGTAAATAGAGAAACGACTTTCTGGGGATTTCACCTGTGCCAATGGTCCTTTCCGTTACAAACATGTGGCCACCATACCTTAGGGAATTTAGTAATGATTGTTAACCGCTCTAGAAGGAGAGGAAGGGACAGTAGCCAGAAGCTAGAGAACCTGAAAGGGGAGATGAACAGACAAGCACCGATAGGCTTAAAGCCATTCACTGGCAGAGATAGAAAAAGGCAGCTGTTGAGACAAAGAAAAATCAGAAGATAGAGAGCAAGAGGGAGAGTCTGTGTACTCTTGTAGAATTGAGGATTTCAAGTAAATCCCCGTTGTTTTGTCATTGTTGTGTTGAGACTTGGTTTGAGCTCACACTTGTAATAATATGCTCTTGAAGACATAATATAGAGGTTGACATTGAAATCTGGACCAGGAGACGTAGCTAGGAAGTCTGGTGCACTCCTTGATTATTTGCTGTGTTGATGTGTGTGTCTATTATGTTTTTTAACTGCTCATTGTCTACATTATTCACAATCTTTTCGATTAATTGCACTAAGTAATATAGGCATTCCTGCACATTAGTTTGTAATACCTTTATATTGGTTTAAGATTTCATTTTCAGACTAATACATATCATCAAACATCTTTCATCCCACTTAGAATGCCTTGCATCATGCCTAGTTATTCATAAGATCATGTTGGTCACAACCTCTGTAGCTTAAATAAACAAGTGGTATTTCTCTTCATCTTCTAAGCTATGTAATAAACAAGTGAAATGGAGCAAGACATGTAGAGGAAACACATGGAATGACTTTTAGTTCCTACAACCATACATGCCATTGAAGACAAAATGATACGACAATGATAAGAAAACTTTTAAGCTATAGTAATCTAAGGTGTATTTCAAAATATGTGCTTTGTTTTCCATACCTAGCCTCCAAAGGGTTATGCATCAGATGAAGTCTTCATGCTGTCCCAATATTCTATCATACCTTGGGTTCCTTGGTCTACTTATTTTTTTCCTCAGCCCCTTAAGAGTCATCTATCATGTCATCTATCTTCATGGCCCCTAAGAGACATAATTGTGTAGTTGTAGTGAGTAGTGACTATTGCGAGATGAGGCCCTGGGAGGACACATTTACATAGTTTTAGCTGGATGAAAGGCACTGCTATGGGATGAGGCCCTGGGAGGACACACAGACACAATTTCTGGATGCAAGGCAGACTGGTTAGTCAAGGGACAAAACTGCACAGTTTCTGGAGACATTG
The DNA here is from genome assembly GCA_000404065.3 of Pinus taeda. Taxonomy (NCBI): domain Eukaryota; kingdom Viridiplantae; phylum Streptophyta; class Pinopsida; order Pinales; family Pinaceae; genus Pinus; species Pinus taeda. The sequence continues at coordinate 14,961 of APFE031007547.1, read as the reverse complement.
GGTTCTAGCTGAGGGAAGGACATTGGAGGAAACCACTACGCAATTTTGAATGCTAAGGGAGGTTGGGATTTCTATGCATTGCACAATTCCAATAGGTAAGGGAAAATCTTGAGGGTTACATATGTGAAGTGCGCAATTAAGGAAAGTTGGATGAGGCTAGGTTGATAAGGACACTCCAAAATTTGGCTAAGTGTGGGATCAATGGAACTGATGTGAACAATGATAAAACTTGACTATGATCACACACTTTAAAAATTAGTGATACAACATAGACCATCTAGAGCATATAACACATACTTTGCTTAATGCAACAACCTTTGTGGCATCTTATAATAAGTGTGGCTTCGATGTGTAGAATTTCCCACTGTAGATCACCTGATAATGCAATATACTAAAACAAAATACTTGATCTACTTCTACAAACAAACTTGTGGAAGCTTAATCGATTTTTAGCAAGATCAAATAGAACACATATAATAGAGAATGAGAAATAAATCACACATGAACATAGAAGAATACTTTTATGAAAGCCTCAACTAAAAACCCCGATCTCTGTATTATCATAAAAGTGGAAATATGTTCGGATTACATAAAGATTTACTTCACAAGCTATCCAGCTCTCAGTACAATCCCTCAATGCATCTCATAGACTGAATAGACATAACATATCCCTTCCTCCAGTCCTCCAAGCCTCCTATTTCCTTGCACAGTTTCTCCTGGGTCCTCTGGCTACCACCTGTGTGAAAATTACCTCACACATTGCTCACTAACCTCTGAAATAACTGCGCAATCCTAAAGGAGATAATTCCTTCTCCATGAATGAGTTTCCTATATAGGAAAAATCCTCCAACTGATATTATATTGTCCCTTCCTCTGATCTCAATTGGGTCTCTGACTAAACTGACATGCATGAGTTATTTATGAGAGAATATTTAGTTATTTGAAGTACAGTAGTTACATGCATGCATGCATTAACTAACTGAACTCACAATCAGTTCAAAAAATTGTTTTAACTAATATTATTGGGCTTAACTTAGTTAACTGAGCTAACTAATTACAACTCAAAGTAAAACTCATCCTGATCTCCTTAATCAAGGGATAACTTCCTCAATCAAAGGGGAAACTATTACATGTCCTCACATAGACTTCATGTTTGATTTTATACAACTAATTAACTCAAGATGAATTAATTAATTATTTTTCAAACAATTGCTAAGCTCAAATTCGAATTTTAGTTCTCAATTTTACTTTAGGGACTAACAAAAATTGGAATGTATCAAAAAATTCTATTTATAGTAGTGTTATTTTTAGCACTTCTGTTTTTAACATTTCTTGTTGCTATTTTCAACACTCCCTCTCAACAAGAAAGGGTTTATCAGTCACCCCAATCCTATCTCTGTGGAACTTGAACTTGAATTTTGACAATGCCTTGGTCAAAATATCTGCATCCTGTTCCTCGGTTGAAACATACAGCAACAACATGATCCTCTTCACCACACAGTCTCAAAGATGATGATACCGAATATCGATGTGCTTGGACCTATCATGAAATACTAGATTCTCAAAGAGTTTGATACAACTCAGATTATCACAATAGATCACAATTGGATCCATCCTCTAACCAAACAATCCAACTAGAATCTTCTGCATCCAAATGGCCTCACATGCTACCTGACTAGCAGCCATGTATTCAACCTCTGCTGAACTAAGAACAACTGACCTCTCTTTCCTACTGTACCAAGAAACTGTAGCTGAGCCAAGGTTGAAGATTCCTCCTAAAGTGCTCTTCCAGTTCGATGGACTCCCTGCCCAATCTGCATTTGTGAAGCCCTGAAGCTTCACTCCCTTTGTCTGTCTGTACCATAATCCATATTGAGATGTGCCTCTGAGGTATCTCAGTGCATGCTTCACTGCCTTCCAAAACAACTTGGTAGGCTAAACCGTAGCTTGACTCAGCTGGTTCATCGTAAAGCACAAATCTAGTCGTGTGTTAACTAGATACATCAATGGACCCGCAAGCTGCTGATAAACAGTAGCAGCTACTACCTCACTTGAAGTAGCATCCTCCTTCCTCCAGTTACTAGCTAGAGGAGTCTGCATGGGCTTTCACTTCTCCATGTGGAATCTCCTAAGTATATCATTGGAAAACTTGCCTTGAAACACAAACACATCCCCATCCTTCTGCCACACTTCCATGCCTAGAAAGTAGTGCATAAGACCCATGTCTTTCATCTCAAACTCTCTTGCAAGGTCCTCCTTGCAAGACTTGATAAATTGATCATCACTTGTCAATATCAGATCATCAACATAAAGAATAATGATCAATGGCTTACTTTCTACCATGATGTGGTAAAGGTTTGCATCTGCTTCACTCTTCGTGAAGCCCAACCTGGTGAAATAGCTGTCAATCCTGGTGTACCAAGCATGAGGTGCTTGCTTCAGCTCGTAGAAAGCCCTCTTAAGTTAGCACACATGTGACTCATGATCGAAGGTCTCAAAACCTTCTAGTTGCTCGATGTACACCTCTTCCTCAATCTTCCCATTGAGGAACACAACCTTCACATCCATCTAATGGATCTTCCAACCCATCTGAGTTGATAGTGCCAACATCAATCTGATAGATGAGTACCTTGCTGTAGGAGAAAAAGTCTCATGGTAGTCGGTCCCCTCGACCTGTGAGAAACCACGTGGAATAAACCTTACCTTATGTTTCTCAACACTGCCATCAGCTGCTTGCTTTACCTTGTAAAGCCATCAGGAACTCATCACTGACTTGTCCTCTGGTCTTGGGACAACATCCCAAGCACAGTTCCGAATGATAGAGTCATACTCCTCCACCATTGCATCAATCCAGACTAGTTTTTGCACTGCTTCCTCAAAAGAAGAAGGTTCGGTCTCTACACACTCCCCAACTAGGGCAATGTAACTAGTGTACCGCTCGTGTGACCTCCTCTGTCTACGCTGAGAAGATGGCTATCCCACATTCTCTTGTACATCCATCATCAAACTGTCAGCTTACCTTGAGTGCTTCCACCCATCTATGGAAGACTCAGCATGAGTGGATGTCTCCACTCCCGAATCCTCTGCATGTAGCTACTTCTCATCAGTATGAGGCTCCTCCTCCTTAGGAACTAAAAGTTCCTCGTCTGCATGCAACTTGAGCTCCCTCTCAAGTGGTACTCACATGGCTTTCTTCTCATTGAACTTCAGATCTATGCATACCACTATCCTTTGACTGGTAGGCAAGAACACTCGATAGTTATGGGGTGTATCAGTGTACCCCACAAGTATCCCCAAATTAGCGGTTGGATCTAGCTTCTTCTGGGCATCTTTGGTCACATGGAAATAAACCAATGATCCAAAGATCCTGAAGTGATTGACATATGATATCTTCACGTAAAAGGCCTCCATAAGTGTCTTCGTTCCCAGTATATGATGCGGGCTTCTGTTCTGCAAGTTTACTGCTGTATTGCATGCCTCAACCCACAAATGAAGTGGTAGGATTTGGTCATGCAACATCGCTCAAGATGCTCCTATAATCTATTTGTTCTTCCTTTCAACCATCCCATTCTGCTGTGGGTTATGGGGTGCCGCCAGCTCTCATTTAATTCCTTCTGCTCAACAAAAGTCCTTAAACTATTGGGAGACATACCCTCCACCATTTTCGCTATGCAAGGCCCTTATTTTCTTTCCAGATTCTTTCTCTGCCAAGGCTTTAAATGCACAAAACCTTGAGAAGGTTTGATCCTTCTTCTACATAAAGTAGATCCAACATCTATGAGAAAAATCATCAATAAAAATAACATAGTACCTTTGTTTAGCGGTGGAGGCTATAGAGAATGGTCCACACACATCTGTATGAACTCGTTCCAAGATTTCTCCAGCTCTACTGTCTCGATCCTGAAAGGAAGATTTTGCATACTTACCCAAGGTACAACCTTTTCATGTATCCATGTGCTCCAACTTTCCTTTGGGAAGTCTAGTAGAAATCTTTTGCATGATCTTCAAGGCCCCATGGTGCAAGTGGTCCAATCTTCTATGCCATAGATCACCAACATCTTGGCTCTACATGAACTCTACTTTGGAACTCAATGCAACAGAATTGTCTACCTCCAACTTGTAGAGATTCTTAACTCGAACCCCAATCCTCTTGGTCTGTCTAGTGCCGATATGCCTCAGGAATGCCTTTCCTTACTAAAGACTACATCATATCCTTTGTCTTCCAGCATAGCGACAAACACAAGATTCTTCTTCAGAACCGATACATAACTTACATTAGTTAGGGTGAGAGGAGCACCATGCTCCCTCTGAAACACAATCATACCTTAACTTGAAACACGGTACTTTCCATAATTGCCCATCTCGATCCGCATCTAGAGATCTTTCTCCTCCAAGGTACTAAAAAGATTCTTGTCGCCAGTCATGTGAAATGAAGCTCCACTGTCCAGGTACCAAACATACCCCACCATCAATGAAACCATACATGCAATGAGGGTGAAATCCAATTCGAACCATGAGGCCAGTGCCTCACCATCTGATCCCTTCGAGGATCCCTTCTTGGATTTCTTCTGTGGACAATTCATAGCATAATGGCCCACCTCATGACAATGAAAGCATCTCACTTTCGATTTGTAGAACTTCTTCCCACCATGGGAAGAACTGAATTTGGAATGGGACGCCTTCCCTTTCCCTTTCCTTGCCTTACTTGCTAAGGCTATATTTTCTTCATCATCTTGCTTTGATGAAGATCCATCTCTGGTGCTTCTTCTTATCTCCTCCTGCATCAAATCTGACCAAAGTTGTTCCCAATATGGTAGTTTCTCTCTTCTATTTACCGAGTCTTGGTAGCTATGCCAACTCTTAGGAAGAGCAAGGAGAGCAAGACTCACCATGTCATCATCGATTGTTGTGATCCCTACACTTCCAAGCTCATCCCTCCAGGTGGTGATCTTGTTCAGATATGAAGAGATTTTGTCACCCTTTTCACACTTGATTTTCTGAAGCTTATCTTTCAGTGCCAACTTCCTCTGATCACTGCTGTTCTGATATAGATCCTTCAATGTTTTCCACATTGAAAATGGTGTCTCCTTCCCATGGAGACTCGAGACTATGTGGTCTTGAACTCCCTCCAGAAGGATTCTCCTCGCTCTATCCACACATTTCTTCCATTCCGCCAATTATTGGGCATTAACAGCTGCTGGCTTGGGGACTTCTTGATCAATGAAGTCCTTCAAACCATTGTCCTCTAATACTGCTTCCATGCGATCCTTCCAGGATATATAATTCAAGCTTCCATCCAGGGCATACTCGAGTCTCAAACCATTGAACACCATTGGTGAAATTTGAGATGTGATAAGAATTCAAATTCTATAATCACGAACTTCAAACTCGGAACTTCTCCCTTCTTTGTATACTGTTCTTCACTTTGATCACCTTTGCTCTGATACCATGTAGAATTTCCCACTGTAGATCACCTGATAATGCAATATACTAAAGAAAAATATTTGATCTACTTCTACAAACAAACTTGTGGAAGCTTAATCGATTTTGAGCAAGATCAAATAAAACACATATAATAGAGAATGAGAAAGCAATAACAGATGAACACAAAAAAATACCCTGGGGAAAGCCTCAGCTAAAACCCCGATCTCTGTATTATCATACAAGTGGAAATATGTATGGATTACACAAAGCTTTAGCTCACAAGATATCCATATCTCAGTACAATCCCTCAATGCAACTCATAGAGTAAATAGACGCAACATATGCCTTCCTCCAGTCCTCCAAGCTTCCTATTTCCTTGCACAATTTCTTCTGGGTCCTTTGGCTGCCACCTGTGTGAAAATTACCTCACACACTGCTCACTAACCTTTGGAATAACTGCGCAATCCTGAAGGAGATAATTCCTTCTGCATGGATGAGTTTCCCATATAGGAAAAATCCTCCAACTGATATTACACTATCCCTTCCTCTAATCTCAACTGGGTCTCTGATTAAAGTGACAAGCATGTGTTATTTATGAGAGAATATTCAGTTATCTGAAGTATAATAGTTACATGCATGCATGCATTAACTAACTGAACTCACAATCATTTCAACAAATTGTTTGAACTAATCTAATTGGAATTAACTCAGTTAACTGAGCTAACTAATTACAACTCAAAGTACAACTCATCTTGATCTCCTTAATCAAGAAATAACTTCCTCAATCAAAGGGGAAACTGTTGCATGTCTTCACATAGATTTCATGTTTGATTTTCTACAACTAATTAACTCAAGATGAATTAATTAATTAGTTTTCAAACAACTGCTAAGATCAAATTCAAATTTTAATTCTCAATTTTAGTTCAGGGACTAACTAAAATTGGAATGTATCTCGAAATGCAATTTATAGTAGTGCTATTTTTAGCATTTCTTGTTGCTATTTTCAACACGATGATAGACTTTGGGAGGATAAAGGCAACACTTGTGTAAGAGTGTGTGAAATGAGTGTGAAACATGTCTATGTGGTGAGGACAACCCATTCTCATAAATATTTCCCTTTGAATCAAAACAAGCCTTCCTTTTCATGACAAGCGATAACCCACATGCCCAAAGATCACACATTCTATGTAAAAATAAAAGCATGAATGACTCTTAAGATCGAAAAGGGGAGCTTGAGATCATCAACTTACCAATAAGTGACTAAGGAAAAATCGATCACAATATCCATAGTAGGCTTCGAAATTTAAGTGCAGAGAAAAATGTTCGAGGGTGTTGCAGCCACTACAGCAGAGCCTTCACCTTCTTGCTAGCTTCTTTTTCAACCAGTGTGTTGAATTCTACGAACTTGGAGAATGTCTCATATTTCTTCCACATGAAGAAGATCAAACACTTCCGTGAGAAGTCATCAATAAAAATGACAAAAAATTTGTGTCTAACAGTGTAGGTTGTTGAGAAAGGTCCATAAACATCATAGTGGATCCTTTCTGGGACTGCATGTGCTTTGTTGTCCTGATCATGGAATGTGGATCTTATGTACTTCAGCGAGGTACATTCTTTGCATACATCCTGTTGCTTAAGTGCTCTTTTAGGGAGGCTAGTGGTTATTTGTTGTATAATATTCGAGGTACCATGATGCAAATGACCAAGTATTTTGTGCCAAAGTTCATCGACATCATGACCTGCACTTTCTCCGTCTTAGTGCTTAATGCAGCACAGTATCCTGCATCTATCTCATACAGGCTATTTACACAAACCCTGATCTGCTTCACCTATCTCGTGGCTATGTGTCTCAGGAACGCTTTTCCTTTGTTGAATATCACTTCACAACCATGGTAAACCAACTAGTTGGTGAATGGTAATAGACATACCCCTAATCTTTTACCTTTACCTTTTTTTACTAACACCTCGTATTGAAAATTTGAAGAAAAAATATTTCTTTTCTCTTAAAAAATTGCCTTAAAATCCCCCTTCGTGTAGCAGTGCCAAATGAAATGATAGACAAGTTGTCTCTAATCGTATCATCAAATATGAAAGGGACAAAAGAGAAATTGATGTCTGAGAAATCTTGTTAGCAAAATTTGTCACGTTCTTCTTAGTCGACTACCCCCACAAAACAAAGATCCCAACAAATCGTTGTTTTTATATAAGATAACGTGAATGGTAAGTAAAATAAAAACCTCGGTATAGGCGCAAGACAGTTGTTGCGTGCAAGCTGGCGGGCTTAGGGTGCACTGTTAGATTCAATTTTGTAGTTGTTAGATAATATTGCCTTAAATTGATATGTTTGTGTCTTAATTGTTAATTGTATTAAATAGGTATCAGCTAAAGTGGCCATTATCTTAAATATAAAGTTTTGTCTTAAAATATTTTTGTCTCAAATTATTTTTGTCTTAAATATAAAGTTTTGCCTTAACATAATTTTGTCTGAAATTGTTTTTGTCTTAAATATTAAGTTTTGCCTTTAAATGTTTGTCTCAAATTACTTTTGTCTTAAATATAAAGTTTTGTCTCAAAATATTTTTGTCTTAAATATAAATTTTTGTCTTAAAATATTTTTGCCTCAAACTTCTTTTGTCTTAAAATATTTTTGTCTTAAATATAAAGTTTTGTCTTAACATATTTTTGTCTGAGACTGTTTTTGCCTTAAAGTTTATATTTAAGACAATTCAATTGATATTAAATTTTAATGTAAAATAACTAAAATAAAATGTGATATTTTAAGACAAAAGATTTCTTTTTTCTTAAAAAATGTCTTAAAAGTGCCCTTGGTGTAGTAGTAAATGAACTAATACTCGAGTTCTTCATCGAAATTTAAAGTCAGTTCTACCTTTGTTGAAATCGACTTGAGAAAAGTTATAAGTCGAGAGGAAGTGACTACCAGATGAATCAATTGTCATTGAATCCATAATTTACAAACTGAGAAGTAATATTACTTGGGCAATGTGGGGGTTCAAGTTTAGATAATCGATCAAATTTTTAGATATATTGTGTTTGTTGAGTTTGTAAGATTATGTGTAAAATTGCTGAGTTTGTATAGAGTTTTTTTTGAAGGATTATTGAGTTGATTCGTTGACTAAATCTTTAAGTCAATCATTAGAGTTAGAAGTTAGAGGAAAGTTAAACGTGAGTCTCCTTGAGGTAGATGATTTTATTCATTTTGTAACTCAAACCAATGCTTCGTTAATGTGATCAACTTCTGGTGAAACTAATTGTAAAAGGTCCTACCGAAATCAAAAAGCTTAGTGTCTAGTGTTAGATTTTTCCTTCATAAATAAACTTGCAGACTCAGTTAATACAACCATTTCCTGCAACATATTGAGGAGATCAAGACATGGAAGCATAATATATAATTTTGTAGCAACAAAAAATTTCATGTAACAGTACACAAAAATTCAAGAACAATAAATTATGTAAGCATAACATATGCAAAGAGCTAAACTGCTAAATAATGTGATAAAATTATGCCATATTGTTTAATCCCCATAGTATGAAGATTGTAAAATTTCTCTTGGATTGTGATAGAGAAAAAATGCAAGATGGTTGATTTGGTAGATGATCACTTATCTTTTGTTGAAATAAGGGCTCCAAGGAATTATAGTTACATGCTCAACTCATCCCTAGAGAGAGCGAAGAGGATGCCCCTAGACTGGAGAGGAGCTGCTGAAGGTTCCTGGTTGGAGTTGCAGTCAAGATGATTAAGAAGACTACAGAGGATGTGAACAGTTAATATATGTGAGAAGTGGCCATTAGTCATGAAGCAGTCATAGTAAACCTTGTATACATACATCCTCTTATCTAGCTGGCGGCTGTTTCGGCTAAGTTACCTATGCAGAATGATATGCATGGGCGATGTACAATAATGATACTTCTGCAAAGAGTAGTGGTTCAAAAAATTTTGAATCCTTTCTCGAGACGAGCAAGGCATTGAGGGTGAGGGAGATGTTGTAAGGGTCTTTTGACCAATTATTTCACCTTACATTATGCATCATGTAATTTTCATCAAATTTTATTAGTTTTGCAAATAGGTTTATTTAATTTTTTTACATATATATTTACATATTTATGTGTTATGAATAAAATTCATTATTTGGAAAGAATAAAAGTGTGAGGGTATATTTGATCACTTATTTTGATTGTGTTTACATGGAACTCAATGTACTTTGGTTGATAAATTATAAAAAAATGGACTCTAAAGTTTAGGACTTTAGGCTAGATTATTTTCCTTGAGTTTAGATATGGTTTTTTTGTCAACATTTTTTTCTTACATTATTTTATATGTATTATATGTAATATGCTGAGGCATCCCATATATGCACCCCATCTGCAGGCCATTGTAGTGTGAGAGGTTCTGTTATATGTGGTTGGGCTCGTGATAGATCATGTAACCCATCGACAGTTCATGTTCCCAGTGTAGAGCATGCCTCCAACGCCAGTTAAAGTGTCACTGACAGTGATTTCGTCTCTGTCAATGACCATGCTACATCCAATGGACCTTCTTCACCCATTCTAGGTACACCTCCTATATTTGTAAATCCTCTTTAAACTTTATGTGTTTATGTCTTGAAATTGTCTTCAAAGAATGTGTTTGAATTTACTGTATATGTTCTTATTATTCTATTTTTTTTTAATTATATATGTGTTAAAGTATGTTGATGAATTACAAGTCTTCAATATGCTGAAGCTAAGGATCAGAGTGCAACATTGATCCCTTCGTGGGATGATGAGCTCAGGATCAGAGTGCAACATCGATCCCTTTGTGGGATGATGCTCTAACTCAGATCACATTAGAGGATGTTACAGGGTCAAAGCATGAAGATGTGTTACACTTTTTGGCCAAATGTGGTGATGAAATTTCAATATTTTCCTCTTTTATCGAATTGAAGCCGTATAAATTCATATAAGCATTGTCAATTTTGATTCAAAGTAAAAATAAAATTTGTGGAGAATTTTGTTGTACTAATGATGCTTTTTGCAAAAATATTTAATTTCATATAATATGTCAATTTTCCATTAAATGAAATTCCCGTCCTTGCAAAATTTTACACATCTTAAGAGGTATGCATGTGTCCACGAAGCAAAATATTTTTTTTATGCAAAATTATATTTTCTATTATTTTTCGAAGTTGGTGAAGCAATATTTTAATTGCATTTTGCAGACATATGTGTTCACATAATGTTTTTTCAACTATTTAAATAAATTGAAAAACCAAGACTACCCTTTTGAAGAGGACTTATAAGTGAAGATAGTGGTATTTTTTATGATATTGATTTTTTATTCAACCTCTTTAAAATTGTTAAATTTTTTTCAAGCATTATGTTTAAAAAAAATTAGATGAAAAATATCATATGAGTTCGAAAATGTCAAAATCATATTCCATTAGATAGAGGATTACTTCATGAATCCTGTTAGCTTCCTGCTGCAGTAGGTTATTCATTTTTCATGATTGGCATTTTACAGGCCAAATATGTCGTACTTTGCTTGCTGCAGTGCTCCATATTTGCTTAGCAGTCTCCAAGTGAAGAAGGCTACCTCAAGTTCATCCAATTGCCTTCAAATTTTGTAAAGTTATCTCGGTAATGCCATTTTTCAATTAAAGGGAGGTCCAAACAATTTAATATTGGTATCCATAGGTTTAAATTTCCTGTTTTAGAATATAGAGATTGTAAATCTGTCCAAACAGTTTAATCTTGGCAGATTCTTAGATAGGTAGAGAAGCAGAGGAGCCCAACAGCTTAATCTGGGCTCTGGAAGAAATAAGGGTAGTAAGTAGATAGGAAAGCATCAAAAGAAAAATGAATGACGGGTTTGCAAGTCTAAGTGCACCCCCAAACAAAAGAAGAAAAAATGCTAGGTAAGTAGGCTGGGTAGGTAGTTCTGAGGTTGTTGAATTGCTGACCAGTTCCAGGTTTTCAGGTGTCATATCATCAAGACACAATCAGCAAGAATTTGTATACAAAAAGCTCAAAAGAGGTATAAATGACTCCCCTTCTCTGTTCTCCCCAATCATTAACTAACTTCCCCAAAAGAGGTCAAGATCTGCTTGACACCTCTTAAGTTCCATCATCTTCATAACACTGGCTTAAGTAAAGATCTGCTTTACTCAAAGTTGTTCCATATTTCTCTTAAGTATGGTCCTACCCCCTTGTAACAACCTAAGATCTCCTGAACTTAGTGCTTTCTTACTACCTCCATATTAATCACTAACATTATTATTTAGCTCCCTATTCTTCCCATCCCCTTATTAGTATTAAGTAAAATCCCCCTACGTAATATCCCTCCCCCTGGTTGAAAAATAACCATAAGTACTCCTGGGAATTGCTCAGTTTATCTGAAACTTAGCAAGAACCCTTGACCTCCAAAACCACCTCCCAGATACAATGGACTCATTCCAAAGTATAAAATCCCTCTGAGGTAATCGGACCCCTTCCGAAACCTCAAATGCCCTTCACACCCACTTACTTGCTCTTCCCCCCCAAAAAACTTACACTCTATAGAAACTTAAAACCAGATCACATCGCAACATCGCACTTTCATCTCCATGCAGGTCATCACCCATCCGTCCCCGCCGACGCGATATTGCAATATCGCAGATCGGCGGTCGCAAGCGCCGAGTGTCCAACTCAAGCACCCTACGTTCCCCACCAATGCAATATTGCAATCGCATCAGAGTTTCTTCATCACATTACCTCCAGTATCAGCACCTCACCACTCGCTCTGTACCAGGGACCCACCACAGCTGACGTCATCCGCCGTACAGCCGACGTCATGCTCACGTCAGCAGCCAGAAAACTGAAACTTCGCGCAGGAAGAAAAATCGAACTTCAGAGCTCCAGATCAAGAAACAGAGGCAGTTTCCGTTGCGCGATTAGCGCGAAGCGCTAATCATCGCTACGGGAAATAGGCCATTTCGAGGAATCTTTGGGGAATCTTCTGATTTCTTAGCCCATTGCGCACCGAGAAAGCCCGAAAATCACCTGATCGTGCCTAAAAGGATCCGGTTTAAAGACAATAGCAGATCAATCACAGAGTTTAAAGTGTATCAGATCAAATCATTAGGCATCAAGCGTGTCAAAGAGTATCAGTCGACAGCGGGAGCCATCAATGTAGTGGCAAAGAGTATCAGCGAATATCTTGAGCAGCGGCCCGAAGCAGGAGAAAATTTAATATCTTCCAGCAGATTCATAGAAAGAAGGCGAAACTACTTGAAGCTCTCAAATCGTAATTATTGCACATTTAATTCACACCAAAGCCAAACTGCAGTTCCCGAAGCACAATCACTCCAGCAGCACCGCATCTGGCCCCCAAGGGCCACCTCGTCACCTGTTCCGATCCAGCTGCCCCCAGCGCAGCCAAAAAGGTTTACTTGCATTTAATTCCAGCAACACTTATATTTTTGAAGAGTTCTCTAAGAAGACCTTGCGAGGTCACTTGTAATGATGTCTTTTCGATATTTTGCTTATAAATACCACCCTGAGAAATGTTGTGAGCGGTTGGTTGGTAGTAGTTGTTGGTCAGTCTTCTTTCCAACATTTTCTCTGAGCAGAGATTCACACTGTAACTGTCATAATTTCCATAATCAAAGATTGCTAAAAGCATGGATTGCGAAACTACTTGATGTTTTCTCTTGGCCAAGGAATGATCATGGAATTCCTGTGCTTCTACATGATCCAATAAGTGTTTCTCTCCTCTGTTTAATTTTATGTTTTTTACCACCGTACCGCCTTCTAAATTGCAGAAAAAAAGAATAGCTTAAGATTTGTTTCATTACACCTTAAGTTCAATTTCTGCATTTCTCAATGTTTTCTTCAGAAATAGTTATGAGCATGTATTCTTAAATGATCTTGTTTACAAGGAATTTAGACTTCTGTGATCCATAGCATTTGTTTAGAAATTTTTTGGCGAAATCACATAATTGATCATTTGTCGACGCATTTCGAACCAACTAGTGTGGTTCATCGTTAGGACAAGTTGAAGAAGCAGATCTAGATAGCATGTTAAATAGTCTAAGCAGAGACTCCAACGGCTAAAAAGACTAACGGCTATTTTTCAACATACGAACCCCAGTCAAACCTCCTTTAACTAAAATAATATAATATTCCGAATTAGGGAGGCCCTGGAGATTGAAAAAAGGCCGAATAATCTTAATAGGGATGATGGCTGGAAGATCAGCAGCTGTTGGGTCCCAGCCCTGTCTTCCTAACCTCTGCGGTCCCTTCTTGGTTAGGTCTCTGTGTTTCTTGGTTTTCCCTTTGGTTTGTTGTTTAATTTCTTGCTTTCCCTTGATTCGATTTGTTCTTCTTTTAATTTTCGTCCTTTGGGTTTAATCCCCTCTATTTTCCCTATATTTTTGGGGATTATTTAATGTTGCCTTATGAATATTTAGCTTAATATATGTTATTTATTGGTAAGCATATGATTTGATAGTAATTTAGCTTAATTTAACAAGCTAACGCTTTGTTTAATGAATGGATTAAAATAGGCTTTTGCGTAACTATTCAATTTAATTTTCTTTTTATTCATTTAATTGATTTGTATTGAATTCTAAGTTAATTTAAACTAACCTTAATAAATAAAGTAAGATATAAAAAAAGTTAAAAAATTTTAAAATATGTATATTACTTTAATGTTATTGAAAAATACTATTAATACATTTACATGGGCATATTTATTATAAGGTTATAATTAATATTATATATTATATATTATATTATATATTATATACATATATTATATATATTATATATATATATTTAATTGAACATATAAATAAATATTACTAAGAAGGTTAAGGATTGTAAAAAGGATTAATATATTATATATATGATATCCTTACATAGTCAGATGGGTTTATTCATATTTATATAATATTTTAAATAATTAATGGTAACTAACCAGGGATATATTTTACTTCTATATTTTTCTAATAATTTATAAAAATAATTTAATTACTTAAACATTAAATATAACATTATATTGGGTATTGGAAAATATTAATAATATATATTTTGAATAAAAAATTGATATCTAACCCGGTTCTGGTTTATTTTTACCCAGCTGCGTATATATAGTAATAATTATATAGAATATTATATTATTTTAGTTAAAGGAGGTTTGACTGGGGTTCGTATGTTGAAAAATAGCCGTTAGTCTTTTTAGCCGTTGGAGTCTCTGCTTAGACTATTTAACATGCTATCTAGATCTGCTTCTTCAACTTGTCCTGACGATGAACCACACTAATTGGTTCGAAACGCGTCGACAAATGATCAATTATGTGATTTCGCCAAAAAATTTCTAAACAAATGCTATGGATCACAGAAGTCTAAATTCCTTGAACATTTAATTTGTACAAAATATATAATGAACTAAGTTTACACTTATTTTCATTTTTTTAATGGATTATTTGAATTTGATTAAATTATTAAATTTTGGTAATAATAATAGTATATTTTATAGTCCTAATTACATTTCTAGAATAG